>CAJNOQ010000225.1:0-55486 GCA_905250885.1 Didymodactylos carnosus
AATATCTCACGACCATGATCAGGTAGGAGTCGGAAATTTTTACCACAGTTGAAGATAGATGTTGTCTACTCACTGCGACACTTTTAGGCTTATAAACCAAAGCTTTTGCAAGATATAAATCTTTTATGATTCAAACAGTTTTTAGTGAAAATTCACCATTGAAAACCTAAAAACTTGTTATCCCTTTTCAGATACCTTTATCGACTCAGTAAAGACGTATTTCATTTAGATATAGGTTCCTAAGAGCCGACGAGCTTCTGCAGCGTGAACAGAGGTATTTAAAAGGTGATAACAAGTTTTTAGATTTTCAATGGTGAATTTTCACTAAAAACTGTTTGAATCATAAAAGATTCATATCTTACAAAAGCTTTGGTTTATAAGCCTAAAAGTGTCGCATTGAGTAGACAACATCTATCTTCAACTGTGGTAAAAATTTCCGACTCCTACCTGATCAAGGTCGTGAGATATTAATTAATTATTATTAATGGCATTTTCATTAATTAACTCATATCTCCGTCAAAAAGGTGCATGGGCCCAAACCAACTTGGGGTTTTTCACTGCTGAGTATTCCCTACATGATGAAAATAGTCTGAGTCGAAAAGCTTTTAATCACTTCGAGAGGTTTCCTCGTCAGTCCTGAAACTCGTACACACTTTCTTTTTCCATTAGAAAGAGCAGATTCTAGTCTACAAAAATATATAAGAACAGTGAACACGAACCAGTTGGAAAAAGAGATATTACTTTTACAAGACAAGTCGTCAATAACACAATTATAAAAGTGAAATATTTCCCTCTTCCATCGGATAGTCAATTAATATAGTCACTTCAAATACGGTTTTACAGTGTACATACAGGACAAGAGGAGAATTTGAAAAAGAAACTTTGTCATGATTTTTAAAGTAAAAAACGTCCAGCGAAAAAGTGTTGACACTAGTGTGAAATTATTCAACACTCTGATATCTAGCATGATGACCAGAACAGTTTATTTCTGTGAAAGAAACAGATTCAGTTGATATCCCGTACATCAAACGAGAGCGCTTTGAATGTACTATCGTGCTGACCTTGATTAGGATAGAAACTATTGCCTTAAGTAATGGAGTATGGGTGACTTCATTTATGCACATAGTTGGCCTTTTTTAGTTTTTCCAACTAAATCCCAATGATCACCCTAATTATGCAATATGTAGCACATTCTGGTGTCACAAGAAAGGGCAGATTGTGACAAGTATATTGATATATAATGTCTCCAGAAAATTCTAAACACAAATAAGAAACTGATCAAACGAAATATGCAGTCCTCATTTTCAAACGCGCTTTTTACAGATAGGTTATTGACGACTTGTCATGTAAAAGTAATATCTCTTTTTCCAACTGGTTGATGTCCACTGTCGTATATATTTTTCTAGAATGGAAAAAGAAGTAAGTGTATACTTTTTTTTGTCTTCATATCATCAAATCATTTCTACTCAAGAGTGTTCCATGTTTCCTTTCAATAAAAACTAATCAAAAAGGTGAAATGGCAATCATCCTAGATGGTGTGGGAGTATAGATGCAACCAACAATTTCTTTACCAACACTGAGCCTTGAAATTGTTTGGTTATTTTAGATCAAAATATGATAGATAAGTAAATAATAGTTATTTTTAATTTTGGTCTATTGTTTGCACAATTAAGAGAGAGTTCTTTATGTTTTTACTCTCTCATCACAAGTGCAGTGCATGAATGTTTATACTACCATCAGGCTGAGAAAAAGTTTGACGAATAGGCATTATATGTGAATACTCGAAGTCTATATTAAAAAAATTAAAATTCATAATTTAGTAAGATAATGAATCGTTGACGTTGCAACGCTGTAAAAGGAGAAAAATAGTATTTTCCCATATAGACATTGCAAAAGTTTTTTTGCATTATTCACTTGATTAACGCAAAAATAATTTTTTGTTTTGATGACATGGGTTGTTAGATGTGGCGTGGCGAATTAAAAGATAGGATGTAGGAACAATTTTTTGGGAAAAACTTTAGATAAATATCAAAATATCATTATGCATCGACGTTTCTACTTTTATCTACTTTGACATACAAACATCAAAAGTAAGTGGAAGTAATTAGAAACAAATCTAGGGTAAGTTCTCGTTTCTCTTTATTATAAAACCGAGGACTTAATCTAGATTAAATGTAGTCTAGATTAGAGGTACGAAAGATATAGCGATTATATGACAAAGAAATAAATTCTTAAAGTTATTGAAATCGATCAGCATCCCGTTCCCATACCTTTTTACATTCCAGAACCTGTGAGAGCGTCATCCTCACCTCTTCTAAGGTTCCAATGTCTCTATGTTGTGTTAAAATCTAAACAATCTTTTTCTCGTAATCTGTCCGAATGTAAGATAGTACAATAGATCATACATCGCAGGAAAAATAGTAGTTAAATCTAAACATTTTTAGTTTTACATAACTGCAATATTACAATCTATTTATTCCTAAATGAATGAATTAAGATTTTTTTGTCCTATTTGTCTTCTATGTGTGATAACTTATTTATGCAATTGCACAAATCTTTTTCAGATATTATTTAACGGCAACCAATTAATTATTCTTACGCTTAAGTAGACATGAATAGTTAACGGAGAATGATAAAAATAAAAAAAAAGAAGAGAAGAGAGCACCCACCCATTTTAGATCATCTTCGGAATAATTATTCGCGTCAAATGGAAGAAATCTCAATCCTTTTTCTATAAGTGTTTCTTAACTTAACAAAAGAACTGAAGAATAGAGAGTGACGAGAGAGTGGAAAGAATGATTTTATCGAATATGTATTTTAAAATATACACTGAAAATGATATAGGCAAAATTAAATAAGTGGGACGATTCAAAAAGATTATATCATCACATCTATATTTTATACGACTAATGGCTTCGAATAAAAATAAACGATCAGATTTTATCAGTAATATATACATATGAGAATTATTTGAATAAGGATTATCATCTTTTACAGAAATTGTATAGGATAATTGTCTTCATTTTTAAAGCTGGTCAAATATTTTTTGTTACATTTTTACTTATTATTTATATTACGTTCCACTGAAAATAGGAAAAATTTAGCATTATATATACCTAACTTTAATTATAACACGATTTTATAATGAACAGCGAAAAGAAAAGGCAATTTGCTTTTATATAGGTATGTGTGTGTGTGAAAATAGAATATAAACGTTAATATAGTCAAACTAGTTTATTCTTTTTTTTTTCTTTTATTTTAGAACTGCTACTTCATTGTTGATCTCTGCTAATCTTGTGACTCTTGTCCTCTAGCACTATACAAGCAGAAAAAGAGCGAGAGAAAGAAAGAATGAGAAAAAAATGAATAGGAGCTATCTAGTACTGTAATAATCCATGGCGAAGAAAAAAAAAGAGTTCACTATTGCACACACACACACACATTTTTCCTTTCTTTTTTACCCCAAAATATCTAATTCTAAATAATTCTCTCTGTCTACTGAACTCGTATGAAAATGGCCAACAGGCTCTATTCATCAGTGTTCTAGAAATTAGATGTGGTCCGATCTCTCTCTTTCTCTCTCTCTCTCTCTCGCTCTTTCATTATTTGCAGCAAGGTTTTTCTCTTTCTCTATCGAGTATTAGACCGTTATTATTAAGATTGCATGTTTTCCGTCTTTGTTGCGTCCTCTCTCTCTTTACTCTAATTTCTTTTTAGGTCGTAATATAGAAGAAAAAAATAAGAGAAAACCATTGATAATATAGAAATTTACAGATAGACCAGAAAGAACAAGTCTTATGTATTTATTCATGAACAAGTTAAATTATGGACATTGCTGAGAGATTGGCACAGACAAAAAGACGACGATGACTATTATGAATGGTGTGTGAGAATGAAGTCCCAATGGTAGTAACAAACAACGAGAAGAAGAAAAATCAACGTTTGTGCTATTGAATGATACACTAACACAATATACACAATTATATATTCACAGCAAGATCTCTCCTGTTTCTTGTTGTATTTGTTACTTATACTGTACATGTGTATTACCGGATATATTAGTTGATGAAAACAGCGTATCAACTTTATTGTTGTATCATTTGAGAAGAAATAAAATAGAAGAACAAAGAGAAAAAGGGAAAAAAGAAATATTAGAAGATCTTTATCAACGACTAAAACGTCTTTATAATCAAATCAATTTGTTATAACAATAATTTATCAATTATTATTACCACGATCATTATAAATGAAGTAAGTATACTTGTAATTATTACTCTTAAAACCATTGTATTCTATTGAGAAAGAATGGACAGATAATGTAAGGTAAGTATTAAATTAACAAAATATATTATTTCTATAAGAATATCATATTTCTGTTGAAACTAGAGATTAAAAGTCAAACTAATAAAATAGAATACCACCACTCTACTCTTCTACACAGTTTTTTAAATCTTTTTACATCTTGTCATCCAATGTCTAGAGAAACTAATTTCTGATTGATATATTCGCTTGAATTTTTTTTCTCTGGCAAATGATGGATGTTTTATGTGGCAAAAACCGAACTCATAAGTCTTTATATCATGTTTAAGTTGATATGAGATTAATAAATTTATTTTTTATGAATGTAAATAAAAAATCATTTTTTACTTGAATAAAATTATTTTCTAGAAATAAAATGATGATTTCTTTGTACATATTACTAAAAATGGCTAAGATATGACACGAAACAACTACTGACATTGTAGTATAATTAACAGATTATATAATACTATTCAACAGTATCTCATACAGAATATATGTGGTGAAATAATATTAAATCATAGCGATAAATAATCTCACTTATATAGTAACTATTATTAATGTCATAAACAGTTGAGATGAAGTAGTTCAAATTTACTAATCATGTATATTATTTCTTTAATCGTCAGGTCAAATTAGATAGATATCTTTTCTCCTTCGCATGAACCAGAAAGATACATGAAAAGTATCTGATAATGTCACAGTTGATTGATCGTTGATTATTATTGTTCAACGACGGAAAAATTTTTCTCTCCCCATTTTCTTGCATTCATAATAGCCGGAAGCAATCCTCACGCGAATGCCATAGGTATTGATATACATACATTCTCATTTAATTGTGTCTATTTTACTCGTCTGTATACAATACAAGAGAGTTATCGGCGTTTATGAGAGAGAGAGAGAGAAAGAGGTAATGTTAATAAAGTATGGGTTCTGTTAAAAAAAATTAACACATTATAAACAATGTTTATTGATTTCATCATAATGAGACAAACAAAAAGATTATTGTCGAATGATTTTTTTGTCTGTCTACAACCCGGAAGCGTTAATATAAGAAGGAAAAAAATAAGGGTCATTCGAACAGGTGGTGGAACTAAATGGTCAGTAAAAAAAACAAAAAAAAAGAAAAAAAAAAGAAAAGAAACCAATTCAATTTTTTTTATGATTATTTTTTTTTCTTCTGCTAGGCGACAATCGAATCTAGATTTTTATTCGTATTTTATTATACGCTTTGTTAGTTCCGTCATAATAGAGTTTATACGCGTTCGACTGGAATTCATTGATCATTTTAGATATTTCATATGTCTACAAATACAAAAGTAATAAAGTATTAACCTGCTATAGGCAAACGATGTATTGGCACAATATTTTAATATGCTCTCTCATATCACAAATCACTTTTTAAATTATTTTTCATTTTTTTTTTTCTAATAAGAAAATTAAGTGTGAAGTTAAACGGAAAAGTGAACATCGTATTTTAGACAATAAATTAACTATACTAATCTATTGCACTCATAACATACAGATTTCTATGTTACAGAAAGACCTTCGGTTTTGCAATTATGTGTTCGCGTGTTTAAATAATGCCTATACTATTGTAGTGATCGCTAAATAAGAAGAGGACAAAATAATACAAGAAAAATAGTTTATTATGATTCTAATAAAAGCGGACAGATTTTCTTATTGTTTTCTTTTTTTTTTTTAGTTATTTTAGCCAATCATCGACAAAAAATGAGATAATTAAAAAAATCTTCCATTTAATGTTTGTTTGATGATATATGGATATATTTGCTATATTAAGAAGATTACCAGAAATCGTTGCCTATAATAAATTCGATGATGACATATACGACAGATTAAATTATGCTCATACGGTGGTCATATTAACGGTGTTTGCCATTATTGTTACAAATAGACAATTTAGTGAAAATCAAATCAAATGTTGGGTACCAGCTCAGGTGAGATGAGATAACATTATTTTACCTGTATAATGAATAGAGTTAATTTGAAATTAACAGAATAAAATAAGAGTTGAAATTCTATTACGTATACTTTTTTAGTTTACGGGTAATTATGAGTCGTATGTGAATCAAATATGTTTTATAACAAATACCTATAGTTTTGATATGCATGAAACGATACCTGAAGATGATCAATTACGCCATGAACATGAATTAAAATATTATCAATGGACACCATTTATCTTGTTATTAATGGCCATACTATTTTATGTTCCTCATCAATTGTGGCGTGGTTTAAGCTTGAGAAGTGGTGTGGATCTTAAAGATTTAATTGAAGCAGCAAGCAATTATCGTTCGTCAGCATCACGTCCAGCTGATAAAATTAAATTATTAGATTACATTTGTAATTGGGTAAATGGGTACTGTTCAAATGCTTATCGGACATCGATACGTAATGTCCACACCTTTCAACAACATTCCGAAAAGAAACAACATCGTTATACAAAGATAATTAGACGAGTTAAACAGGTACTAAAATATTTATTGTTCCCAGTTGGTATTTACACAGGCAATTATCTCGTTATCAGTTATTTATTTATTAAATTTCTCTATTTTCTTAATTCAATTGCGCAAATTCTTCTGTTGAACGCACTACTTGGAAGACAATTTTGGTATTATGGCATCGAATTAATTCATCGATATTTGACAAAACAAATTGGACTTTTATATACGGGTTCAGAATATTTTCCAAAAGTTGTACGTATATACATACTTATTAACAATAGGAGAGTACTTTAGTGAGAAACTTGTTCGACTTCTGTTAAGATAAGATTTTGCTATCATTTATTTAAGATCTTAGATAAATTTTATTAGAATCGTAAAATCTAAAAATTCTAAAGTTTATAAAACTTTTCTAAAATCTTACCAAAATATAGATTGCTTTGTCTAAGATTTTTTAAGATCCGTTGAAACTCTGTTAAAGTCTCACTAAGGATTATTGTGTTTTTTAATAAGGATGATTCATCGTTTACTAAAAATTTCTGAATGTCTTGGTCAAATGCTGATAAATTTCTTTTATAAAATTGAGTTCTAGTTTGAGTCGGCTGTCCTGCAGTGTTAAAAATTGTAGTCGAGCAGACCTGTAGAACGAAGAAAATTTGATATTTTTGGGCGTCCATTCCTGGACATTAACTTTCAGGACATACTCTCGTAAAAGTTGTTGAACATTCTCAGAACAAACACGAACGAAGTCGTGAAGAAAAATAATACTGTAATATAGACCTGCGACAGTTCATAGTTCCTTGTACTTTAGTTTCTCGATAACGCGAACTGTTTTTCAGTTTACGTTCCTGAACTAGGAACGGCTCAGCAGTTGCGAATGGAAACTGCAGTTCTTTTTGAACTGGAAATTGCTCAATATCCTTTAGTGATTTGTTGATAAATTATGTATTTCATTTCGAGAATACAAAATTTTGAAAGAGTGAGCACTGGCAAGAGATATGCTCAAAGATAGTCCTATATTAGACGGAAGACTTTGCTGATTGAATTAGTTTGTTACTTCTTCGCAAAATGCGGTATGTTATTAACACCAGCAAGAAAAAAAACACCAACTTCACTTTTAATAATTACGGCTATTAAACAAGAAACTTCTCTTTACTCAGTGATATCTAAAATGAATTATGATTTATTTTGGCTAGAATATGGTTACAAGCTACCATTATTATCAACATTGGTTAAAATGTGTCTAGCAATACCAGCTACAAGTGTAGCTAGCGAAAGTACATTTTCGCAAGCTAAGAATTTTATAATGAAAAATCGACTATCACTAACTTCAGCAACAACGAGAATGTCTATATTTTTGAAAGACAAAGTATGAATGTTGGTAGTTTTTATTATTTGATTGTTAGTATCTCTGTGAAATGTTATTCAGAAGCACGCACATAAAGGAACGACATCAAATAAACGGTCGGATTCATATTGAACCGTAAAATGCACTAACATGCTAAACGAGATAGAATGCTAGTAGATTAGAAAAAGAAGCTCAAGTATATCATACAGTTTCCAGTTAAAGAAGAAGTTTAGCTCCTGTTCGTAGGAACGGAAACTGAAAAACAGTTCTCGTCCAAAGAACAGGAACTACGAACTGTCACAGGCCTACTGTAATATCGATGTTACATTCATATATGAATAAAAACAAAACAGAAAGATAAATGTAAGTAGAATCGTCAAATCTTAAATAAAATCTTAGGTTATCTTATCAAAATCTTAAAATATAAGATCTTATACGATCTTAGTAAGATAGTTTTTAGAAGCGTCTTAGATTTTTACTAGAGATAAATGCGATATAACAATAGAATGCCACACTCTTATCATTTTCAGAACTGATAACAGGATTGCACGCTATAAATACAATACTGATTAATATGATGAAAAGACTCATTATCAACTGCCATAGTTAGCAGTTTTAATAAATGCAATCTTTTCTTGCAGGTTTTATGTGACTTTAATGTTCGCGAACCGAATCATCCAAAAGAGAGTCATCGATATACCGTGCAATGTGTGCTTCCGTTTAATTTATTCAATCAGCAAATATTCACCTATTTATGGTAAGCATTTGATAGCAGATATTTTCAAGCGGATAAATCTTTTGTTCGTGGTGTTTAGGTTTTGGCTTGTTTTATTATCTGTATTTAATGGTTTTTCGATAATAATCTGGCTGTATCGTATGTCACCATTCAATAATCTTCAATATCTCGAACGTCGTTTACCAAAATTAGATGAAGCTGAAACACGGCACGTGTTCGTCTATCAATATTTACAAGGTGATGGTACATTCATGTTACGTTTAATAGCGTCGAATGTTAGCGATTATGTTTGTAATAAAGTTGTTTGCGAAGTTTATAAAACATTTAAAGCTGCCTCTGAATCTGGGACAGCTGAACAGCAAACAATTACAAAACGAACAAAAGCGCTGGATGACAACGATTTAGATGACGATCGCGAACACAAATCTCATCCACCATCCGAAAGTCAACGAAGTTCTACAGAGAGTGGTGGTGATCAACAACGTCGAATAGATCGACCCATTTTTACACGATCTGTAGGATATTTACCAACAGAAAATGCGAATGTTGAACATTCTTCATCAACAATGGAGAGTGGACGAGAAATTTTAAAACCGTTACCAGTTCCACGAACTGGAAAACTATCTATCGAACGTGAAACGATTGTTCCAATGTTATCTAGCTCAATAACTCATTCGCCTTACTTCAGCTCGTCTGAATATAGTGATAATTCTGACAGTTTAGATGCAACAAGAGTTCCCTACAGTACCATTCAACCACGAAAAGACGAACCACAATCCACTCCAAAACTGAGGCATCGAAATGGAACACCGCTTAAACAAGATGAATCCCCGACGGATGACCAATCATCAATAGGTCAAATTCGTCGTATGTCAGATACTCAAATAGATCAAAATAATAAGAAAAATGTTGAATTTTATGTTGATGCTTCTACTAATATTGCTGCTACTAACATACAGCCACCTATACAGCCTTCACGTACAACGATACCTACACCCTATGCCACAACATACCTTTCATCAAAAACAAAAAACTTATCAATACGTAGTGACTCTGAAATGCCTTACATTGATGATAGTATCGCCAGTTCCTCATCTGCTCGATCAACAACATTAGCTACTAGAACAAGTATACAAGAACCTCAACGAATCATATCATTTCCAGGTTTTACTCGTAGTCATGATGTGTGAGTGAATGAATCTCAGGAGAACAGATATCGATCAACAAGAAAAAGTCCATCAGGCCACTGAATTTTTTTTTTATTTTTCAAATTTGTGACACAATGATATTTGTTTTTTGTTGCTTTACTTTGCTTTATTTCTATTTTTGTAAAAAAATCTTATTAGACTATAAAGAGTATAATTTGGCGGCTTTCAGGGATTGAATGTTTCGAACTCATACGCACCAACGTATACGTAAATACTTGTTCTCAGAACAATAAACGCAAATCACTCGTTAAGTAATATTGGAAGACCTTTAATTATTGCTCTCTCCAGATCAACTAACATTTGTTTGTTCTATGTTTGATTCATTGTAGATGACCGTTACATCATTAAATAACGGATGATGTTTAAACAAACAATTGAGTGATAAACTTTTCAAAAATAGAAAAATGGCTTGACAAGTCAGTTTTATTTTCAGCGTGAATCGATCTACTAGAGCTGCAATGACTTCACATTCATTTTTGATCAAACGTCTTATTACAATCATTTTTGGTTGGTTTAAATTCTACCCTTAACGCCAATTGTTGATTATTATTTTCCTTAATAGCCAAAATTATGTTTGTGCATATTCGACATAAATCGATGTCTACGCAAATAATCACAGTCTATATGGATATTCTATTGACTAAATGTCAAACAGATCATTACTGTTAACATTCACTTTTATTGGATGTAATGTCTAGAAGCATTGGCTATTTTTTAATTTGAGAGTACATGATGCAGATCAAATATAGATATTTCGATATTGCCAGTTACGGTCAATGAGGGAGCTTCTCGGGAATCATAACGAGTTGCTGTCGTCAATGGTACGGATTTTCTTTTCATTCATTACCAATAATCAAATCTAATTTTACCATCATACTCTGCCTCTCGTAACAGAGTTCCAAAGATTAGCTATAAACATACCACTCAACTTCTTATCTCTCTTTTCATTTTGTGCAACAGTCTCACGGCAATTCCCGTTGCTTGAACTGAACAGATCAATATTCTTGTTCGAAAATAATATGCTTACTTAGATGAAATGTCACAATAAAATACACGAATTTGAAAAAAGAAAAGTTCGTGATTTTTTCGCATACTTTTCTCTAAATCACAAAAATTCGTTATATCACCCACTGGGTAATTTTGGCTAAGCATGTGGACATGTTGTTTTTAAGTCGTCGAAAATTATTTGAACCGTTTTTCTATACGTTATCATGTGTGCTCTATCCATATCTATGGAATGGTTTTAGAGTTTTGAAAAAGATTTCCAAGAGGCTTTGCAGAGATCCGGTCTCTGGAAAACCATTTAGAAAAGTCTTTTAGAATTCAAAAACCACTTCGTTGGATAGAGCATCGTCGAAAATCTACAAAAAAAATGTTTTAGGTGCAATCATGTTTTGCTTTCTTGAATTTTTAATTTTCAGACAAAAATCTATCTACTGATGTCAGAATCTCAAAAATCAATTACGTTCAAAAGTATGTGTCTTAGATCAGATAAATTATACACCATTCGACGCAGTTTGTCACGCTGAGTTCGAATATGTATAAATTGTCAAGAAAACATTGGTTTTTCGAGGTGCAACTTGGGAAATACAGCGAAAAACCAAGGGATTTCAGAACGCCTATAATTCCGGTTCGATAGAGGTTGATTTGCTCTTTCAGAATATGTATAGTTGATTCGGTGTTAATCTTTTTCCTTTCTTTGGTGCAATGTGTTTTCCCCAGAGGTCGCTCAAAAATAGCCGTTTTTTGAAAATGGATTTTTTGACAAACGTTAAGAGTTAGAACAAAAAAAATTTCATCGTTAAATCGGTCCTTAGCCAAAGTATATGTGGCACTATTCAATCACGTTACTTTGGAGATGGGACCACAATGCAAGTTGGAAAGCATTTGTTTTTCCAAAAAATGTAATTATTCAATTTTGTCTGATAAACTCTTCAGTAAAAAGCGAGCAAATTCTCAGAAGTAAACGAGATAAAATACCGTTGAAAAATCGGCCGGTTGACTATCCATACTGGTCTTGTCCGGTACCGATCGGACTGATTCTAGCTCTGATCTATCGTTTCGATCATTTTAACATACAACGCGTAGTGATTTATTTTTTGATCGGTCAATTGTTAGATAAGGAATATCACGCTGTTTATGGTTACTATAGAAGAATTGACTTATGTGCTCTACACTAAATCTTATATGTTGAATTTATCTTCGATTTCTATCAATTCATTTTCATTATGGCAACGATTCTATGTAAAACCGAGCTGGAAACTTCAGGTTGACTACAAAAACAAAACGCTGTTTCATACCATTAAATTTTTGTGAAAATCAATTAATATTAATATTGAAAATTCAACACCAGAATAAAGAAAATACATCACCCATAGATTATACGCCAATATGATACGATATGAATTAAACAACTTTTGGCAAACACAACGTCTTGTTGTATTTGCCTTGTTGTCTTGTCTCAATAACTCAAAAGTTTAGTCCACTTTGCTTTTTTTCGTATACTCCGTGGATAAACATAAAACTTAAACGATTCGATAGAGAATTTTATTTTGATAAAAGAACGGTTCTGTCATAGTCTCAAGTTTTGACATTCCCTAGTGAATGTACTTGAGATCAAACACTTAGCTACTTGCAAATTTTCGCAAGTACTTACCAGGTTACCTGCCAAATACTTAACGAAATACTTATCTAGTACTTGCACTTGTTAAATTACTTGATAAGTATCTTTTTTACTTGCAAAAACCTCCAGATACTCTGAACATTACTTACCCAAGTACATTGAATAGGGTTGCTATTGAAAATTTACGTTAAAATTCTTAAAAAATTTTAAAAGCATAACATTTACTGAGATAAATACCAGCAACATGCTTTTCAGCTACACTATTTAAAGGAGTTTACAAAACTTAAACTGGTATTTCAGAATTTTAATAATTCACCTAATTTGGCTAATATTTCTGACATTATCTACCTCAATTTGGTTCAACAAAGTAAGAGGTACATCACTTAATCTCATCACACACAATGAAAAACCGAGTTTTCTGGAAAACTGGTGAACGGCAGTAGTTAAAAACTAGACATAAAAACGAAAAAGTGCTCCATTGAGTTTCCAATCAGTTCTGAAAATATGAAGGCTTAGTGACTTTTAGTTTTTATTTCACAGTATTTCTACGGAAAGGCCAAAAAGAGGGGAGGTGTATCCTTAAGCAGAGAAAAAAGCAGCAGAAAATAATGCCGCAATATAGAAAATCAGGCAAAAAGTTGTATCAAAATAAATAAGAGGGAAAATAGTTTTGTAAAATAAAACAATATCGCCACATGAGTAATACCGGCGACAGAAAACGAACGAAAGAGTAGAACAAGACAAATTAAAGAGGAAAGTGTGTTTTGATCACCAAATTTCTTTCTATCGAAATGATCACCAAAAAAACTACACGTTTGATCACCAAATCAATTAAAGAACATTTAAATTAAAGAATATATATATAAGTAGAATATATAGCAATTAATTAGCAATGATTACTAATGAGTAGACAGACAAGAAAAATAATATAAAGACAATTTAATTTATTAATATACAATTGAACAGAAAGAAATATTATATATACAAATGAACATAAGAAAATAATGAAACAAAACTTTATAGCAACAAAGCTGTTCGAACTTTTTTCGGTTGACCTTTACCTTTTCGCTTACCTAATGGTTCATAACGAGTTTTGTCACTAATTTGATACATGTTAAAGAGAATGGCTAATCCGACTTCACCGATTACGTGGTGTTCATGTCCCGTTGGTCTCAAACAATATGCATGCAAACACTCCGTTGGATTAGCCATTCTCAAGGTAGTGACAAAACTCGTTATGAACCATTAGGTAAGCGAAAAGGTAAAGGTCGACCGAAAAAAGTTCGAACAGCTTTGTTGCGATAAAGTTTTGTTTCATTATTTTCTTATGTTCATTTGTATATATAATATTTCTTTCTGTTCAATTGTATATTAATAAATTAAATTGTCTTTATATTATTTTTCTTGTCTGTCTACTCATTAGTAATCATTGCTAATTAATTGCTATATATTCTACTTATATATATATTCTTTAATTTAAATGTTCTTTAATTGATTTGGTGATCAAACGTGTAGTTTTTTGGTGATCAAAAAAATACATACCCCAAATTAAACAACAGAAGCGATAAACACGTAAATCTAGAGAAGCAATATATGTGTAAATCAGAATACAATAAAATGTCTAGAAAAATGATTTCTAAAGTTGATCGTTATGAATATTACTATGTATACAAGTTTGAGCTCGACATCTTTAACTCTGAGAACGTGTACATTAACCTGTTTGTGCCTGAAATTTTTCTGAGAGTTGAAGAACTTGCATTGTGGTCCCATCTCCAAAGTAACGATCGTTTAAACGATCATTGGGCGCAAACAGACTAAGTACGAGTACGGTTGTATTGGGTGATAAAAAAAACACTTACCCCTTTTGTAATGATTTTTCCATAGCTTTAGAATTCAATTTTTGATCCGATTCTTTTTGCGATAGAAAGAGCTAAAAAAAGAGCCACTAAGGAGAGCTGTTTATATTTTTGAAAAGATTTCACCCTAAGCAGAGATTACAAAAGATTTATTAAATATGAAATCTGGGCTGGAAGAAAAATGGTCTTTGCTGTTTTTCAACTTGCCTATAACAATTGAATAACTGAACGACGAAACACTATTTTGACTGTAAAGTAGGGTGGAAAACCCTGTTGAAACCGGTCCATCCTCAGAACTCAGATGAGATCCCACTCACGGAAAGAAACTGAAAAATCGCCTGTGGGAGACCGCAGGTGTTTTTTTGACGACAAAACAAAAGTTTTGCTAAAATCACGAACAGCACATCATTCGACTTAGCTTTTAGTGCTGATTACAAATTTCTCATTCAAAACGATTCTTGATGGCAAAAATTTGCATTTATTTCCAAAATTATATTGATTTTGAGTTATGTTGAACTTATTGTCACGATTTCCTCATGATCTCAAACGTTTAACTCAATTATTTATACATATTCTTGTAGCTCTTTCCATGAGCTGTTCATTACACTAGGAATGGTTTATCATTAAAGCTCTAATAGTAGAGAAAAAAGCGAAATACCGTGACAGATAGTGCTTAAAACTTAGATCCAGAGTGGCATTTTTTATAAAAAATTACAGTTATTTTTACTGTCAAGGATCTTTCGCATATATTCCTGATCAATTTGTCAAGCTCTATCGATTATTATATTTAAAAAAAGTTCCATCCTCATTTCCTATCGAAGGTAAATTATTAATTGCAATTCAGTGTTAAAAACTTTAGTAATTTATTATAATTTATTTCTCCAACAAAATGCATTTCGAAACTCCGAAGAATATGAAAAACTACATAAAATTGAATTCTCTATCGATCTACATCGAAATTAAAACATTTTGAGGAGGGACCGATTCCTACAGAATTTTCCACTCCCTCCTTTCCAGAATTTACTTATACGTGTTCACAGCTTAAGTGACATATAATGCATTTGGAATTATTGAATTATAATGGTATTATATAATAATATTATAGAAATGTTCATACAACAACAGTATTCCATATTTTACATAAAAAGGTGTGTGGTATGAGTTTCGCTATTTTAACACTCGAATTAGCTTTAATCACGATCAGTTATGTTCGGTAGATAGTGCTTTTAAATGGCCACATAAATATGGCTACATGATTAATAAATTTTTCTTTTTAATAAAAAATAGAGTAAAGTATAATGAAGAGGCATATAACATTACCCCAATGGGGGTACCCAAGTCTGAACTTGGGTACTGGGTTTGGGGTACCCAAGTCTAGACTTGGGTATTAGGTTTGCCCTTGGTCAGTTGTCAAAAGGCCATTCTTCTTCTCCTTCTTCAAGTGCAACTTATACGTAGTAACTTTTTGCCACACATGATGAAACGCAACATAGAATAACGACGCATAAAGAATTCGGTGCCGGTGAGAACAAAAATCTGTTCTTTTTATAAAGGCTTTTTAATTTCGAAAAGTACTGTCAGCTAAAGTCTGTTCTGTACATGTATTTAAGACACTGAAAAATTCGATGATATTCGCAAAATAAATAGCATAAAAGAACTCAACTTTTTTAGACATTTCACCTAATTTAAAGAAAGTTCTTATCATTACCATCTTGCACACGTATATCCACAGGACGAAACAAAACACTGCATATTCTATTGTCAGATGGACTACCATGAAATAAAGTATCGTGCTAGGCTCTTATTAACCCAAATCCAACACAACACCAAACCCAATACCCAAGTCTATACTTGAGTACCCCAAACCCAAACCCAATTCTTTTGTTGGGTTTGGGTTTGTAACATACCTAATTAACACTAAGTTTGGAAGATAGTGTGAAAATAAAAATATGTTTAAGAACACAACCAAGAAATTATGCAAAATTCTTTTTGCCTAAAATACTAGGAACTCTACAACCACAACAAACTTCAAGCTAACAGCGATTGTCTTACAGCGTCTTTTTTGCTTCATGGTGAATATGTGCCGTTTCATAGACTTCATATTAAATAAATCTTTTTTAATCTTAGCTTATGGTGGAATCTTTTCAAAAATGTAAACAGCTCTTGCTATCGCAAAAAGAATCGAATAAAAAATTGAATTATAAACCTATGAAAAGACCATTACAAAAAGTGGTAAGTTTTTTTGGGCCATCCTCTACGAGTTCAATTGATTAAAACTTACCTAATTTGTACTAGTAATATGATTGTGAGTGTCAGGGTGATTCAATGAATGTTGAACGATCTCTACTTGTTCATTAACTCATACAGTTCATACTAAACTATTACTCTTCCGTCTTCCAATACGTTTACATTGGCTCTTATACTGAACGTTGAACAATGTAATTTTTAATGTTTTCATGTATTATGAGCGATTAAAATAATAACCATGTCAGTTTAAGTTGTGTGTGTGTAAATAGGGTGCACTATTATTTCCATTTTCATTTATTTGTTTATACTTAATCATCTGCAATATCATACGACTTTCTAAATGTTGTTCTCAAGTTAACAAAAATGGAATTTTGAAAAATGAAGCTTTTTGTAGAAGATATATGATTTCTTTTCGAAAGGTTACACAAGATCGTACAATAGCTCATTTTGTAGAAAAATTTCTGCTCTACAATTATGTATTACAATAAAAAAAAATTCAAACCAAGCTGCTCCATCTGCATTAAATGTTTTAAAAAGCTCTTTTTTTTCTTTCTACAAGTGAAATTGCGTAGCATGCTAGAAAAATATCTGTAACTTCAAAAAAAAATATCCTGTAAAATTTCTAAAGGGAAAAGCTTAGAAAATGTCGATTCTAAAACTTACGTTTCGATTCGAAAAAATATTTTCTTAATAGAGAAATATGAGTATATATATATACTATTTATAATTGTTGCCAAATTTATGTAGTACGATGATTTATCGATTTCCCGGAATCTTATAAGATCTTATAGGATGTATAGAGATATTTAATTGAAAATTTTATCCATAAAGAATATTTTATTTCTAGAGAAAAACATGAATGAAAAAATATTCCATTGAAGATACAAACTGAAAAGTGGTTTAAATGGTTTGTTTTTCAGTGAAAAGCAATGCTGTTGATGTAATAAAACATGAGATTTCACGTACTTAAAATGGTTATATATATTTACTATTTTCTTGTCGCTCGTTTTGCCAGAGCAAGTATTAAGATTGCATATACATTTATGCATATGCATTTATGCAAAGTATATTATACAATAATATCGGTTTTTAATTTTGATTAATAAATAAACAAAATTAACCCACTGAACAATAGATTAAAATATGTTTTATCAGTCAAAACTATATGTTCTGCAGTAGCTAATAATAAAAAAATAGTGATCATATTTATTTTACAAAATCATATGTATATTTTCTTAAACCTTCAAGTCTAGGCAATTTTTGAACTATCGATGGTCAATAAATGTTGTTTTTTATTCTATTTTCAAGAGTTTTTAATTATACGCGAAATAAACTTTAACATTAATATAGAATGAGTGGGTCTACGCGTTGGATACATGAATTTTTTTTTTTCATTCTCTTCTTCCTTCAGGTTTAGATTCAGTTAAAAATGTTTTTTTACATCGTCTCCAAGGGAGATTTGACATGCAAATAAAAAACGTGAATGTGAGTTATATGCAGCAAACATTCTCAAAAATGAAACGATTTCTTTTTTCTTTTCTCTCTCATCTCTCAAAGAACAACTGTTTCTCAGAACAAAGAAAACTCAAAAACTGGTAATAACCTTACACATGTCAGGACAAGCGTATACCAGCTAAATGTGGTTCTTTAAGTTGGGGATGTTCGTTTTATGTCGATAAGTAAAAATCAAGTAACCATTTTTTCAACTCTTTTTCTCATATTTAGATCTGTGCGGACCTGTATCTCAAGTGTCTTACACGTAATTAATTACCGATAAAAGTGATCTAAAATGACTCGTATGGCATTTGATACTCGTACGCAAAATGCGTGGAAAGAACTAATCGAAAAAGAAGCAATGACACGCGTTCAATGGCATCAAACATTTAAACCAGAAGATAATGATGAAGAATGGTTTAAACGTGCTTTCTATACTCAAAAGAAGCCTTCTCATAATGCCTTACCAACAATTGTCTTTCCACCACGTCCAAAAAAACGATATGATCCAAATGACACTATGGATGAATTAGCAAAAAAATTAGATGTTGAACATAATCCTGATGTACTAAAAGAAATGCATCCGGTATCAGAAAATTTGAAACAAGTGCTATTCGACGGATTTAGTAAAGAGGAAAAAGGACGTTATAAATATTTAAATATTCGAAAACAAGAACAACCTGAACATAAATTTCAATATCCAATTACATCGACAATGGAATATGGATGGAAATTAAGTGATAGTGGTCAAAAGTTTAAAGCTCCAACACATGCACGTGGAAAAATAGTTGAAGAATCATTTTTCAGAAGAAATGGTGTATTCGAATTCAAATCGTAATAGTCAAAAAAAAGAAGTATATAAAACATTTACGTTCTTTTACATCTTGAATATATTTTTTTGTTTTAAGTTAATACTTCAATAGTGTGCACAATCATTTGTATCTGCGTTCAATGGGTAAACTACAATTATAGAATTAAATCATTTAAAGAGTCATCATTCCCGTATTTTATTTATTCAAAATCTACTTTGTATCTTAATAAACTTATAAAACACTAGTTAAAAGGCTCCTTAATGTTTCGTATCTATGTTTCACCCATTGAATATCTCTTACTTTTTCCCGTATTTTTCTTCGAATTACCATCCACATTGTTATGAAATTTCCAAGAAATAACACAAGAAATATCAGTGCTAAAACTTTCAACATGACTTGCCAATCTTTATTCGGTTCTGTGAATGACAACTGATAAAGTACATAGGCATTGTACAATTGAAACAAGTAGCCAACAAATAAAAATGGTACAAGAAATGAGAGGCCTCGTAACATCCATGAATGGAAACCTTCCATTGTTACAGCCATCGCATCACTGTATCCTAGAGCTCTTAAACGATAAAGTAAACCTTTTTGATAGTAATATTGAAGAACTTGAACAAAACTAATATAAAGACTAAATATATAATGTTGTTGTCGAAATATTTTGTAACTCGCTGTTGATGGCCAGATAAGAATAATACACGTACAAATGGTACTAATAAAATGATGTATTCTCCACCATGCATTGATATTCGAACCATTCACCACTAAAATTGATTCTCGAATAGTCAACGTACAATAATACCAAACCAAAAGAAAATGAAATATCGCATCTAATGCACGATTCGCTGGTATTATCAAACACATAAGAAATGAAATGATCATCAATATAAGCGTAACACGAAATTTAAATGTTTCATATGACTCTTTGTATTTATATTGATCAGCCTTATTTAAAATAGATACGGGTAGTTCACTTCCCAATATAATTCTTAAATAACGTTCCGGTGCTTGAGGTAGCGTGTATTCAATGCGTTTCAAATATGAACTTTGTTCTTTGATTAAATGTTCTCTTATAATATGTATTCTTTCTTGACGTTGTTCAGGTGTTTCACGATTGACTTCTGTTTCACGTCTAATTCGTAATAGATCAGTTTTTTCGGCTGCTGTTCGTGGAGATGATGATGAATCGGGAATAATTATTAATGATTTATTTTTATCAATCGATTTCTTTAGATTATTTATTTTCGTCTGAATTTTTTTAAATTCTTGGCAATGAGTAATTTTCAAATTTTCCACATTTTCTAATTTTTCCAAATATTTTTTATGCTTGGATTCAAATAATTCAAGTTCTTTTGCTACCTGTTCCCATTCGGCTATCAATACTTGGGCTTTTGAATCGAATTCACCAACTGAAATGGTATTACGTCTTTTACTTCTTTTAGTCGGTGATTGAGGTGTCATTATAACGCTTCACTCAGTGGCTTCACTTTTTTGTTGAAAGTAATAAAAAACGAAGACAATGCATACACACGAAAGAAAAGTACACTGTCAGGGTCTTATCTTACTAAAGCAAATAACTGAAAAAGAAAAATATTTTTTCGTATGTTTTAGTATTTTTTTCTTCTTCGTGACGTGACACATCGCTGTTTAGATCAAGGGGTACTCTCCATCACCTTTTACTTCTAGTGTATCAACTTTCAGATGCTCTAAATTTGCTCTTATTCAATTGAATTAAAACAATAAAATATACTATAACACAGCGCGCATAATTATTGAGCTCCATAAACTATACAATTGAAATCAAATCACCCTAATATCAAATCTAATGGTTATTTAACCATACTTTAAACTGATAAGCAATATCTTAATTTGAAAAACATATGACAGTTCGAAATGTGACAGCATTTTTTCACAAAATCAGTAATTTTTACGGACTATATCACCAGTGTCGCTCGTGGATGGGAACTCTCAGGCAAAATGGACGTCACGCAAAATTTCTCACGTGATTTGAACTATAGGGTACCCTTCACTTTTCCGAATAAAAGTTTTAGAAGATACTCTTTACTTTAAAGAATAAACTAAATGGGGGAAAGAACCATGGAGAAATTTTGTCGAAGTTTCATGCCGTTGGGGTCGTGCCGTTGCAACGTCAAATGCGTGTCCACGTGAGAACTATATCTGTAGGTGAACTATATCTATAGTTTCACACGTGTTCACAAGCGAGAATTTCTTTTCACATTTGTCCACACACCATTTTACGACTTTTACTAGTGACTCCATACGAAAAATATGATCAAAAAGTTTTCATAAACAGTTCAAGTGTTGTCACAAGTGGAATATATTCTTCACGTGTGCCCAGACACCATTTTACGATGTTTATGTGCGATCACAGTTCGTTTTAAGATATTCATAGGTGTACACGCCGTTTTATATACTAAAATTTAGCATTTAGCCCTTAGGGAAATTTAGCATGGGTACTTTTAACCGTTCGATGTTCCGGAGCCAAAACATGCAACTCATTCTGAATGTTTTTCTGAGCCTGTAGATAAGATAAGCATGAAGACATTTTTATTCTCCTGCCATTTCGCCTTATCAAAGTCAACTTCATTTTTTGCATTATTAGAGGTTGCTTTGTGATGCTTATGGAATCTCCTATGGTTTAGTTCAGTTATATTTCACTCTTTCAGTCATATTGTGCCATAGAAAGACGTGTTGAACATTTTAAACGAAGTTTCAATCAAAGGAATAAAACTGATGAAAATTTTAAACTGTCATTAAGTCCCATAAGCGAAAGGTCAAGATTCTTCAAACATTTTTTCTTTCTTATCTTTGAAGTAAACAAACTAGAAAAAGTATACTGATGGTTGGCCGTAGTAATATCGAAAGCGACCAATGTCGAAGGTAGAAATGTCGAAGGAAATATATCGAAGCGGAATAATATCGAAGTGAAAAAATACCGAAATAAAAAAATGGTCAAGTGGAAAAATGTCGAGAAGCTCTTTAGAAAATTCCACATATCTTTGATTTTTGGTATAATACTTTTTTTAACATAATTAACATAATAAATATGACAATAGACAACTTTTTTAACGGAAAACAATAAGAAATGAAATTTATAACAATGTTAGAAAAACAACAATAAACTACAGACGCTTACAGTCTGCGTTTACTAGTGATATCACTTTTTTCGATATTTGGTTTTCGACGTTTTTCCCTTCGATATTTTTCTTTTCGATATTTCTACGGCACACCATACTGATTAATTTGAAGAGTCACTAACTTTATTAATAAAGTAACCTGAAGATGTATGTACAATAGGACTGATGACATATTCATCAGCCTATATAATCAGATAGAGAAATCAGAATGGACTGTTCAAAATTTTTAAGAGCTGTTAAAATATCATCAAGCTTCAGTAATCTTATCTTTAAATATTTGTGCTCGTTCCAGTGCATTCTTAGCCAGTGTTATGGAACAATCTTAGAATTTTGCAGTTCGACTAACACTGCCCTAATGAAAGTACTCATAGTATGAGTGCGACTTTACTCATAATTCTTATATGAGTATTTTTCCTCAGCGAGCGAGCACCCAGTTACTCATGTGAGTATTCAGAAAATATTCATTCACCGTTTTATTTTGCGAAAATGAAACTGTATAACGAACGTAGAATTTAGTAATGAAGCATAGAATATTTGTATTACTTTTTTTTCGCTGGTCTCTGCGTGTATAGTCAGAGATGGACTCGTCTGTGAATAGACTTGTAGTTCAACTCTAGCTGCCTGAGATCATCCTTCTATATGAAAATACCAGATGAATAATACTCATGAGTATTTTGCCAAAAGTTATGTACTGTAGTATTCCATACATTGAATCCAAAATAAAGATGGTGTACAACAACAGTGGTAACGGGAAATTTGAGATGTTCCGCTCTTGAGGCTAAACGCTCTTGATAGTGTGTGTTCGAGCTTGGTTGCAGCTGTTCGATTTTCTGAAAAAGATATAGTCTAATCGATGATGTAACCAGGTAATCAAAGATTATCCAGCTTGTATATAAATTCACATAACCAGACACTATCGAATGCTGCTTTTACGTCAAAAATATGACTGCTGTATGTTGTTGTTTCGACGAATTGTCCTGTGTATATTTTTCCAGATGATGTTGTATTATTGTTTGTATTCCAGATGATGTTATTTTGTTTTTCTTCGTCCTAAAGTCTACTTGATGTTGCGATAAAATTTTTCTCCCCTTAAGATCTGTTGTTAGTTTTGTTTTTATTATTTTTTTATAAAATACTTATCCTGTGCAACCTAATAGGCTGATAGTTCTATAGCTTGATGGATCATGCTTATCTTCCTTTTCTTGTTATAAGGTGCTAAAAGCAGTTTCCCAGGTCAATGGTACATACCCACGATGAACGCTGCTATTATACAATTTAGTTAAATGTTTCATTAAGGATGGTATATAATTTTTGAAGTAACGGTTATGCACGTTATCTGGTCCGAATGATGTATTTCTCAAATGGTGTGTGGACTGATGTTTCAGTGTATCTGCTATAGTGATATCAATGTACTATACTCACTATAAACTTCACTATACTCAACTGAAATTCAATAGATAAAATTTTAAAATTCAGTCTGAAGGTTAAAGATTTTATTTGAAAAAGACAAACTGTTCGACTCAAGAGCAGCTATACAGAAATTCGCTAAAGGCGCTACTTGACAGCTGTTTTTTTGCAACGTCGTGTGGCACTCTCAGCGAATTTCTCTGTAACAGCTCTTCTTGGAATACAATCTCTGATCTTTTCAGGCTGAATTTCAAAATTTTATCTATTGAATTTCAGTTGAGCATAATGAAGTTTGTGGTGCATTGATGCCACTATAACAGATACACTGAAACATCTGTCCACAAAGCAGAATATTTTAGACGGTTTTAATTCTTTTTTGCTGATAGGTGATACTTGTTTGACCTTTTGGTGAATCGTATGTTTAAGTTGTTCTGTGGTATTTGTGACATATTCATGAAAAGGAATGTGGTCCGTTTTAGAATAGTAGGTTTCGAAATAGGTTTTTCAAAATAGGTTGTAAACATCCCAGATTCTCCTTTATCGGAAAGCGTTGTTTGAGATCGATATTTCGCTATTTTTTAATAGATTTTTTTAGTTTGTTTACTATAAAAACTATTTGACTATCATCTATACTTTTGATGTTTCTATTTTCCATGTTGCTAATAATGGCATTAGTTCTTGGAATCGTGCTGTTCTGTCATTACGAAGAGAGTTCATCAAGCAAATTTTGTATTTACAATATTGATTTTTAGCTTATTCTAAGTTTGTCTTCCACCTATACCACTGATGTTTTGATGTGAGGAGAATTTTCGCTGTTGTGCTCGATTTTAACGAGATTTCACGTAATGGAATTGTTGCTTTTAAAGGGCGTTACGATGCAGTCAATAATGAAAGTTCGAATGTTAACGGCGAATGTGTTTCAACGTTCTTGATGAAATATACTGTAGGTTGACTAGCTATTATGCAGTCGAACTTTTCTTTGTAATTTTCTCCAATGACTTGATTTTTATCTGTTGGCGTATTTACTATTTCGTGATATCGAATATTTCCCGAATCACTAATGCGCCTCCTTCTTCCCCCACCAATTATGGAATTCTTTACTATGATTTGTACATTCACCTGGACAAATGTATATTATCAATTTCTATTCCAACTTTAACGAACGTATTACGATTTTCTGCATCTGAAAATGACACTTTGACTGTTGTTCCTGGTCTTATTCTTTGTTTGTCCTGCAATCGAACAATTTTACCAGCGAAAAAAATGCTATGTTTTAATATTTCAGTCATTTCGTCTTCTTGTATCTCTGTCTCAACATGTTTTATAAATGCTTCTTCGATAAATAATAATATAAATCTGTTTCAAATTTTCTTTATTGATTGTATAATGAAGATTTTATTATTTTGTGAGTTCTCGAATTCAGAATTGTAGATATTAATACAGCAGCTAATTTAAATCTTTCTCAAATTCATTATTAGAGAATTCACTAAGCAAACTGTTGAAATTGTTCTAGATTAATTGGTTTAAATTATCTGATAATTTTACATCTGATATTTTGGTCTTTAAAATTTTATTTACTGTCTTCATGATGATTTAGCTCCTTCTAGATTTAAGGATAAAATCTTAAATTCGTCTTTTTGGGATGCGACTATTTTCGTGATTCGTAGTTGTTGTTCTTATTGTTAAATGACGTCTCTTTATTTCAGCACCTTCTTTCGTAAAAGAGTTTGTGTTCATATCTCTTGTGTTTCTGAACAATTTTTTAATAATTTTGATGGTATGATATAATTTATTCTTGTTTTTCTTTATTATATAATAATTTTAATTATTTATTTCAAAAAAAAATCTAATTTTCAATTCCATATCTGTTAATCTTCTAAGAGAAATTATACTGCATAGGCTGAGATATTGCGTGACATGTGACCGTTTGCTGCTATATCGTATAACTGTTTATCATTTATTTTGTATCATATATTATATAAAGTACTATTGTCTCTGTCTTTCCTCCTTTAAATAGTATCAAATTAACTAATGTCACAAAAACAACATGAAAGAAACAAACAAAAGGCAAGATTTACACACAGATACAAGTATGAAAGTTGGAATCAGAAAACCAATAAACAACCAATGAAATCTATCATCATAATATAGAATGCAAAGCACTGAGTAAAAAGGGAGATACAAGAGAACACTTCAAAAAAACACATACATACACAACAAGGAAAAGGAAGAATAGTACAATCATTAGATGTTTTTTTCAGTAGGTAGAAAGACCGAAGGGTGACGAACAAACGTTTGTAAAATGGGGTTAAACGCACACTCACACACACACACACACATATAAGTAATGTCATGGTACGAAAAAGAAACGTATTTACATCGATTAAAATTGTACGCAGCATAAATAGATTAAAATATTGTATGCACAGGAGACAGGGTATGTGTCATGATTATAATTAATTATTTTCAATATAAAAAAAGTATTTTTTTCACCAATAAAAAAAGAAAAAAACAGATGTGATTTAAGCATAGATTTTTGTTTGTTTGTTAGATGTATTAGATGTATAATGTAAAAAAACAACAAATTGCTGGGTACGCACTATGCGATAGAGAAAAGAAAAAAAAACAGCCACCTTTGTAATAGAAAAATAAATAGATTTTCAAAAAGAAAAACAACAGTGAGAGAAATTGCACAGTTGCACTAATCTATATTCTCAGAAACACACGCTAGAAATAAAAACACAAAATTTCTAACTGTTCAACAATAAAAAAAGATGTTTGATCATGCACATTTATGCAGCGTAGTGGTAAATATTGCAAAGAAAACAAATTGCATTTTAAAAAACATATGTCATGTGAGAGAACCCGGTATTTTTGTTCGTATTTTTTCATGGCAAGAGCATATTGCTGTGGCACACAACTTGACTAGCTCACACCGGGAAATCGTTGTCTAGTTTGTTCGATAGATATCTGAACGATGATATAAGTTTAAGTTTGTTCGACACCACCCGACGATGCATCAACTGGTTTTAATTTTAATGATATTTGTAAGGGTTTTGTGAGTTTTGATTTAACAGGCAAATATACCATACATGGAACGAATAAATCTTTATATAAATCATCATCACTTTCAACAAGAAATGGTTGCATTGATAATAATAAATCGCCATTCGTTTTTAATCCTTTCTCATCTTGATTATAATCAACTTCAGTTGAATATTTTCGATGAATACCATTTGTTAATTTTTCTCCTTGCTGTTGTTGTTCGTCTTCATTGCCGATAGAAACTGATGATTCACATTTCAATATTGCTGGTGAAAGAGACTGAGAACGTTCGGCTTTAATTATGAATGGTTTTGTTGGTGGAACAATAATAGTTGTCGTTTGAGATGTAATCGATGGTAGTGAAATATTTTGTTGAGAAGATGATGATGACTTACGATGATTAGTATTTGATGGTTTTGATGACGAAGTAGTTGAAGATGAACTAGACGATGTTGAAGAGGAAGCAGACATTAAGCGTAAATCATCGAGAGAGATATTGTGAACATTTGACATATGAGCACGAAGAAAATATTTATTACATAATTCCTAGAAATAAATAAAAAGAAAACATGAATGATTTGTTCATTTTAAAAAAAAACTAAACACACCTTTTTGCACACTTGACAAGTAACTCTTAATTGCACTTGTGGCGTCGATTTTGATTTTAAGTTGTTAGTCGATAAACGTCTCAATGATTTTATTGCAGTAGTTGAAGTTGTTGATGTTGCTTCATTATCCGTTGTTGTTTTTGCTGATTCCTGCTGTATTCCGTGAACAGTCGATAAATGAACATGTAGTAAAAATTTTGATTTAAATGATTTCGGACATAGATCACATTGGATGTCTTCTAATGCTTCATCTATACCGTTATTTCTATCATAAAAACCACTAACAGCTGTTGTCAATTCATCTGGACTTGGTACAACTAAAATGACACCCGGCTCAGCGTTTTGTTGCTGAGATTGAACTGAGACAGAATCAATATCAAATATAAGTGGAGTATTTTCATTTTCTAATTTTCTTGTGACAGGAATTTCTGGTTCGTCTTTTATCGATGGATAATCGTCATTACTGACACCATTTTCAACATTAGATACGGGAATAGATGACATAGATGGCGAGGTGACCGTAGGCAGATTAGTACTTGTCGTTGATTCGGACGATACACCATGCACTTTTAATTTGTGAGTTTTAAGGAAATATTTATTACACACTTGTTTATGGCAAATATCGCAACAAACACGATCAGCCATTTTAGCTAATATATGAAAAGAAAATGAAATTTGGTATTAGATAACAAATGAAAATCAGGATATTGATAGAATAAGCTTTTATTCAAACTACTGTATTATAAAATCATTCACCTACCGGCGAAGTATGTATCGACAATTCCACTTATCACTGGCGTCGGTTGATTAGTCGAATTTGGCGCGGCTGTTAACAAGTTTGACTGTGGTGATTTGATCACAACAGATGTTGTTGTTGTTGTCGTTAATGTTTCATTTGGTTCTAATTTAATTTTTGATAATTGTTTTAACGATTTAGTTGATTTTTGATGATCTTCTTCTTGAGAATGATCTGACTGAGAAGATAGAATACTACCGGGTTCACCACCATGTAGTCCATGTTTATTGATCATATGTAAATGTAAAAAATCATTGTTCTGAAATTTTTTTCCACATAAATGACATGTGGAAATGTTTTTGTTTGTATTTGAATCAAGTGATTCACGAGAATATTTGTTCGTAGCTGAAGTTGTAGAAGATGTATTAGTACCATTTGTAGTAGATGTGGTTATCGTATCAGGCGTTGCTGTTGATGCAAGTAATTGACTAGCGAATGCATTGGCAACATCAGATGCAACTGTTAGATATTGTGCTGCTTCGAGAACATTCGATGAGTGTGTACTGGTTGTAGATGTAGAAGTTTGATCACGTTTTAATGATGAAAAATTTGATGGAAGTTGAGGAAGGAGAGGAGAAAATATTGGGTTTAATAATAAACCAAGACTTTGCTGTATAGAAGCTAAAAGAAAATAAATAAATTATCCTAATATAAAAATGTAATTGAAACATTAGAATAAAATGAAAAAAAATTCATAGACCACAGCAGCAGCGTCACTTCAAAGTTGTTTCCTCATAGCCCCAAAAGTAGTTTCACAGTGACACTATCCACGTTAGTTCGTGTTAACTGTGGCTCCTTGAAACTATCAGGAGATTATTTCTTCTAATACAAAAGTATTTTTATCAGACTTTCTAAACAACAATATCTACTCTCAGCACTCACTATTAAACGGAACATTTGTGAATGTTTGAGGTGTCACTGGAATATTAGCTGAGATAATAGATGTATTCGATTGAGCTGAGGTTGAAGACAACGAAGATGAAGGCTGTGTTTGTGATGTATTTTGCAATTGTTGCTGTTGTGGATTTTTCGCTGAATTATCAATACGCTTATATGGTTTAATATTGCAATCTGTATAAACACCATGAACATCCAATTTATGTTTCTAAAAAAGAAATGAAGCCCATGAGAGTTTCGTACAAGTTACTATAAATGTAAATTATTATATAAACGGTCAATTACTCAGTATTTCAATAATAAAAAAATTCTTTCCCTCTGCGCTAATTATTTAAAAATGTAGACACAATAGTTCATAAATGATGAAAAGTGTAACGTACCCTTAAATAATATTTATTGCAGAAATGCTTTTGACACAGATCACAAAAGTCTTCCGGTAGTTTTGCTGATGATTTCGATGTGGGTGTGGTTGTAGTTATGCTTGCGTTAAATTGAGTTCCACTATTTCCACTTTTCGTACCACCTAATGAGCATGTTGAATTCGTTTCATCATCTAAACCATGGCTAGGCATATCATCAACATTTTCCATTTCATTTCCAACAATTAATCCTTCGTCTTCGTCAATGATCATGGAAGAGGGTGACGAGAGACGATGCTGACTACTAAGATCATTAAGATCATTTAAATCATTTGCATTTAAAATTGTTGATATGGCTGTCAACGAATTAGGTGGAGAATCATTTAAAGTTGTGGCAGTAGTTGTTGCAGTAGGAGATGGTGTTTGATCAAATATTCCATGTTTATTCGCCAAATGTGTTTTTAAAAAATATTTATTACAAAATTCCTACGTGAAAAAATATCAAGTTAAAGATGAGAAAGTATTGGGCAAGTATCAATAACAAATCCAGGTGAATTTGTCTTACCTTTCTACAAATTGCACAAAACGCATCAGCATGAAATATTTTTTTTGGTTCATGTTGTTGACGTTTTACTCCATTGGTTATCATGTTGTTATTTATCAATTTTATTTGTGAATGTTGAGTATGATGATTTGTTTTAAACACTTTTGGATTTGTATTTATATTTCCATGTATAGTTCTTGCTAGAGAAGAACCATTGCTTGTTTTTTCTTTTAAACTAAAATCGAGCACTTCTTCCTCATCATCATTATTGTTATTTTTTGGAGCTGAGCTAGATGATGAAAGATTTTTCTCTTGTTTTTCACCATTCATATCTGTTGTATTTCGCCTTTGACGTTGATGTTTCCCTGATGTACGATTAATTATATCTTCCATTGCATAATGTTCTTCAGGCATGTATGACGATGGTGATCGAGATGTGTCACATGAACCATCTTCACAGTTTAAACTAATTCGATCACATGTATCACATTCTTCTTCTTCTTCTTCTTCTTCTTCTTCTTCTTCTTCATCATTTTCAATCATACTTGCCGCTACATGATACAAGGTGTGATATCCACTTGACTCATTTTCAGATGTAGTTGCTTTTAATGTGGGTGATTCAGATTCAGCCTCCATTGATTTTGGACTCGTCGGATCGGTTTGATCCGATGGAGTTGTCGTATTCGTTGTTGATGGAAATGCATCGCCACGATCATTGGCAGCTAATCTAAACATAGAGAAAGAAAAATAAGATTAATAACAAGTTGCTTGTTTGACAACTTTTCGAGCATATTAACTGTTGTAGAAACTACAATGTCTTATCATATTGATTTTGCACATTATTCTATATATGATATCGCTTTCTTACCAATAAGAAAAAATAACAACTTCTCCTATCTCTTGTACTAAATTCCAGATTTATCCATTTGTTTTCCTTTTGTTTTGTAACTTTTTGACGTCTACTCATAGTCTTATTCATATTTCATTAATTTTAAGTGTTTTTTTTCTCTTTTTCTCCTATTAAAAAGATCTCTGTTCGATTAATTGAACAAAGAAAGGCGAACGAGCGCGTCAAAATTTTATTTATTTTTTATTAGATCGTTTTCAATATTTATTATGCTCCAGAACAAAAAACTAATTTATCACATTTACTATGGGATGATGTCAGATGTCTATAGTTTAAAACTTGAGTAAAAGGTTAATGCCTATACAACAACTACTTAGACAAAAGAAAAAGGAAAAAAAAAAAAATTTTTTTTTTTTCAACTGATCAGACAAATATATTCCCACAAGTCACAAACATTTGAAATGCTTTAGAGATTAGAGTCGTAAGGCTCACTAATGATATTAGTTTTTCTTTAACCTTCAATAAATTAACATAGCAATACATATGTAGTAATAGCTGCCGAAGCAAATAAAAGTGACAAATATGGATTATTTTCATAGTGGTATGCACGTTTTAAGATACAAAGTAAATCATTCCACTGTAACATCAACAAAATTTTTTCGTAAAATTTTTTGTATTCGCTTCAATAAAATTCTTTTAGAAGAAAATGTGTGTAGGGATGGCCCTCTCTTCCACAGTCACATATTTTAGAAGAGTATTGTTAGAGTTTTATATTCTGTTTTGGTTTTTTTTAGTTTTTTTTGTATTTAAATGAGTTTTTCTCTGTGTGATGCATCCCTTCATCTATCTATTTGTCGTCAATCATTTACTTCGTTTTTTATGAGATATGCATTTTTTATTTTTAGTTTAAATATTCACAATCGTTGATGAGTTTCGTTTCCGTTTTTTGTTCAATCTGTCAGAGACGTTGCAACCAACATCCTCTTCTCTATTTTTTTTTTTATATTCCTTTTTTACATTAATTTTTTTCACTTTATTCACCACTCCCAGTACAACGTTATCTTTTTACGATGGGGAAAAAAAAAAGGAGGCACTCGATGAGCACAAAAAAATTTTTTTTTTTTTTTTTTATTCGATCTGTTAAAATTTTACGAGAAGAACTATTATCACCATCATTCACTAAACAAATAGACTATCTAAAGTGAACATCTTCTATATTACAGTCTGAATTGTTAATTTTTCTTTTTGTCGTATTCTCAAAAAGCAGCTATTGTAATTTTAGAAATGAGAAATGTACAGAGATGCAAGTGCAACATAAAAATGAGATAGAAAAATAAAAAGGCATTTTAAAGAATTAAGAAATAATTTAGAAAACATACAGAGATATTAAAATTTAGAATGATCGATTATATACTATTAAAAATTGATCATCATATTTCATATATATAACATATGAAAAATAGTTTAGAAATTATCATATTTCTTCAATTTATAGTATCGTTTAGGTTAAATTCGAAAAATTATGAATCTAAAATGATATGAATCTAAAATCAACCAATGATTTGTTAAAAAAAAGAAAATCTGTGTTCAGTTCAAAGATTTATCATTGCCGAGACTTGAAGAAGAAAAAAAAAACTATTTTTTATGTTAGCAAAAACTTTCCTCTAATTAACTCTTTCAGTATTATACTATTCGGGTTTTTTTTATTTATTTTTTCCTTAAACACTCAATCTGACTCTTATTTCGTACAAATATTTCCTTGTATGTATTACAATCTATGAACTTAACATTTCAATGTATCTCTTTTTGCTTCATTATGCATTTTTTCTAAAATATCTATAATTCTTTTTTTTCATGCAAAACACGTTCTTTTTACTAGAAAATATTTTGATATCAAAACTAAGATGATATATCGATATCTGTGCAAAAAAATGGCATCGAATAATGTATAAAAAATTAAGTTTTTCAACAATAAAAAAAAGTTTTATTCAAAAATTTTCGATGATGTTTGCCAAAAATACTATCTTTTTTTTTTTGTCTTATAAAAAAGATATTCTGATCACTAAGGCAAAAAAATACGTTTTATTAGGACGAAAATATGACATGTTCGCATAATATGGAAAAAAGTGTCTCCTATAGATAGAAGAATTGATTTTAGGTTTAGTTTTATAGAGAAACAGATCCCTGAATTCAATAGGAAGAAGTTGTACTTTTGACTACAGATTTTTTTACATTTTTTTTTTTTTTTTTATTATTAAATTCGCGCTCTATCATATATGTTTTACGTGTTTCTCTTTCATTTTTCTCAACTTGACATTGTTTCTATTCTCTCTCTTTTCTTCAATTATTAGAGAAAAAAAAAAAGTGGTAATAAAATCAACTTTAAATTTGTATTTTGCATTTATTGATTTTTTTTCAAGTGGGAGACGTTATGCTCTTAAGTTTCTCTCCACATCATTTTCCTTTTAATATTTCTCTTTTTTTAGATCATATTGACTAACAAGGCAATAGGCAGCTACAGATAAACGAGGCTAAATCAACAGTTATATATTCTTGAATATAAAAAATATTTCATAAATATTATTCAAAAATGCATAGTTTTGAACGAGATCACGTTTAGTTTTGTTGCATCCAAATGATTTTAAAAAGAGAGTCATTTTTCAATATAATTCTTCTCTATCTATTTAAATTACATTGTATAAGTGTCGTAATGCGTCCACTTTTCTTCTTCTATTTCTCTAAGTCAATGTCCAAAAGTTCGAGCAACATTGACTTGTGTGTAAATTAGTAGTATTCATAGTGGAAACAATTTGACTTAAAGCAATTTTTCTATTTCTCATGAAAAAAAAAAAAATTGCAGTAAAATTTTACGACGATAAGACAAGACATGAAACAGCCACTCCATTCAGTCTCTTCTATTTTCAATAATTGTTTTATTAAATTAGAAAAAAGCTAACTTTTTCTGTTTCTAACAAAAAACTAGAGCCATATGTGACAAAAATTACATTTTGAATAAGTTTTATATATGAATGTCACCTCTGTATTAAAATTAAACCAAAGTTTAGAATAAATGACACGTATCATTGATAAAAAGAAAAAAAATGATTCTACAGGATTATAGTTTTTTGGTGTATTTTTCAAAGTTTGATGGAACGAATCCGACACAAAGAAACAAGAAAATAATTTAGAATTAAGAGAAATTCGTTAATAAATGAAAATGACACACTTCCGCATAAATTTTTCTATTTCATTAAAAATTAAGAATTTCTACCTTCTTTTTCTTCCAATGAACTTAACAGAGCAATGAATAGTATATCAACAAATACTGTTGGAGAATGCCTCAGACGTTTTATTTCATCAACATCATTAAAAAAGTTATTTATTTTGACGGCACAGTGCTCGAGAGAGAGAGAGAGAGCCATTCTTTCTAAAGTGTAAAATTAACTAAACAATATCTAAGAGTGTAGACGAACGCTTAGTAGAAATCTCTCTTGTTGATGATAAACATAAAATAGTATCAAAAGTTTCATTTTTTTATTCGTACCTAGAAAATGTGAAGTAGAAATTTAAACTGACCTGTTTGGTTTACTTTGTTTTCGTCTATTTGAATTTTTATTATTGTATAATGTTAAATTTCTTGAATTTTCATGTTGATCTGAACTTGAACATATGTCATCAACATTGTTGTTAGTTACTGAATCACCATTACTCAATGAATTTAGATTCGGTGGTGCGGATATAGGTGATATTGGATCTTGTTCATGTACTGTTGTTGAAAGTGTTATGGTATTGTTATTATTATCGTCGTTATTATCCATTTAGAGAAGTTTGAGAGAGAGAGAGAGAGAGAAAAAAAAAATACTGATTTTAGATCAAATTTTTAAAGTTTTTGAGAACACATAATGGTGCCATCGATATAGGATACCTTTTTTTGATCTAAAACAAGAAAAATTAATTAAATTTATGTTTTATAAAGAATAGTATATGATTATCTAGAAGTAGAACTCTATATAAACGAATTTTTTTTGTATGTTTCATTCGATCTTGTCATATCCAAGAAGTCTAATTAGATTTGATCTATAATAGTGAATATATATATATATATATCTATCTACGTATGTTCACTTATAACAATCATGTGCTCTATTTCTAAATACAGAAAAAAAAAAAAAACTTCACGACACAAACAGATAAATAAATGAAAAAATTATAGACATAGTGTCCATAGATATAACAGATTTTTCATGCGCGCACATCTTAAACACATCTTTATATCCCTCTTTATTTTATTTCTTTCTCTCTGAACAAAACAAAAAAAAAAAAAAAAACTTTCTTTTTGTTTTAAAAATTCCATTTGTAGTTATCTAACAGAACCATATGACTGAAAGAAATAAAATCGTATACGATTAGATCGAATAAAGAGAACATAAAATAAGTCAAATGATCATCACCTTCTGAAAAACATTTAACTAATATTTCATGTCTATCTTATTCTATTAATAAAAATATGAATAACTCTTTCAAAATCTTAATCAATTTTATATCATTAGAAAAAAGTGGTAAGAATTAAATCAACATGTTAGAAAAGGACTTCAATGTTATTCGTCTGGAAATCTCTCATCAAACATGTGACCGTATAAAAGAGTAAACATTATTTTCTTTAGACTTTTCAGACAGACAGAAAAGATAAAAGACAACAAGGCTTTTTGCATATTCGAACGTAAATTCACCAATGAAGGATTTTCAAAGTATTGATAATTTAGAATAAAAGAGTAAACATTACCATAAAAGCTTACCATTAAAGATTAACGAAATAGTTTTAATTATTAGTAGTAAGTGAAAATTTTTCTAAAATTTTTCTAAAAGATCAAAATTTTGATGATCGAAGATCTATTTACCCAATGTATAAAGGACACTCAACGTTTCTTAGAGGTAAAAAACGAATATGAAACATGTGTTAGCTAAAAAAAAGAACGTCTAATGTTAAGTTTTACTATTAAATAAAAGTAATAAAAACAAAATATTAATGGGAAAATCGCTTACTTTAAGTGGATTAAAAAAGTATGTAATTAAAGGTATTAATCGATTTGTTGTTTTTATTTCGTTATTTATACTTTTTGTACGGTTGGGGATCACACTCTTTTTTTACAGTTATTGTTATAGATGGAAAAATTTTGGTTACATTGTATGAAAGCAAAAGAAAATAGTTTTTTTTTGTTTTTTTTGTATCTTTTAACTCATACATACGTATACAGCTAGTTGCGCTTGAATGATTTTTACCTTTTTGAAAAAAATTTTTTTTTTTAAATTGACTACAATTATAGGTGTAATATATCTGTATCTTCTATAACGAAACGGCAAAAAAAAAAAAAAAAGTTTTTTTTGTCCCTCTATGTCATATTTTTTTAAATAGAATAACATCACATGAAAAAAAAACTGAAGGAGAATATAAAACGTTGACTAGCTACAGACAAAAATTTTTTTTCCTCTTTTTTTTTTTTTTTTTTCTCTTTTGTGCAAAATGGAAATTTTCAACTTTTTTTTTTTTCGATTCATATCACTATCACCACCGATACTACTAAATCGAACGATCGATTTTTTTTTCTTCTTTCTTTTCTCTCTGTTCAGTAGCATCATCGGAAAAGTCTATTCTGCAAATGAATGTATTATCTCTTGAAAGTAAAATTTTTCTTTAGTAGTATTAATAAATGATTCTGAAAGAAAAATGAGAAAAAATATCAAATTTATGAAGAATTGATGATATCAATGTTTTATTATTATTCACAGATATTAAAATCAATATAGTTCGTTTTGAATGTAACTCTAGTCTTTGAAATCAAATGAGACATTTATCACAATAAAACGTAAAATATTTAATTTTCAATTAATTTTTACAGACATTCTAGAAAGAAATCATCAGATTATGGAAGACAGATGATTTTTAAGACAAAAATAAAACGAAATTAGATTGAAAACTCTAAATTGATCAGAGAAAAGACAAAATAAAAATATCGTATCTAGTGTTGAAACAGTGGAAAAGATATTCGCTAGTGAGAACGATCGTACGATTGTTTATCAAAATAGATTTTCTAACAATTTGTTCATAGTTCATGTGTATTGCAGTTTAGTTTAAAACATTTCGTTTTTGCTGATATCAATTATGCTAGATACAGAAAGTTCAATATTGTAATTTTCAGAATAGATTTTTTCTATTTGATTGAACTCTAACGGTTTTTTTCTTTTTATCGTTTATTTTGACATATTGCTTGTGTGACCTATTCACATAAACAAATGAGGATACGGAATCTGATTTTGAAAATAGAACGAATATATACATACACACAGACATATGATTTTGATGATAATAATGATGAGTAGTCTGCTGTAGATAGAACAAGATGAGAGAAATTTATTATCTTAGAAAAGTATGTTATTGTTATAGTAAAATAAAAATTCTTCTTTCCTTTTTATATCTATCATTTCCTTAATTCAATGATATACTGCTGTTAGTGCTGTTGGTCAAATAATATTAAATAAAATACAAAAAAAACAAATCATATTAAAAATTTATCTTATAGAAATATTTATAACAATTTTACAAACATTTTGGCGAAAAACGAATACCCACACATACACACATTTTCCTTGTCTAATATCAGAAATATTTTAATTTCTTATACAAAATTATTTGTTCTGAGAAGATTTAGTATGCAATGTGTTAAAAATCTATTTTTTCAAATCACTAGATCAAAAATAAACTACGATTGTAATATAACAATTAAATAATATAAATGAAATGACCATCATCCCAGAAACTAGAACATATTAGTAACGTTACATATATGTATATTTGAAAAAACTAAATGATTAAATAATAGGAGACTTATATCTCACTTTATTGGATAAACAGTGTATAAAAGAAATCTCTAAATATGACGGTTATGAAAAATGTTTTTGTTCTGTGAAAAATACATACTATGAAAATAGTTCAAGATCACTGTTGACAATCGAGATTATCTAAACTATAGTACACTCTATTTGACCATTCGCACATGTTTATAGATTAAAAAAGGTCTCTGGAGATCACACAAGAATTTCAAATTCAAGATACATCTTTTAATCTTTTTCTTTACTTACCCTAGAATATCTTCCATATGTGTTCCTGCGTAAATGAAGTCCTTTTATTTTTTTTTTTGTTCTTGTGTGTGTTCTCAGATTAATTTTGTTACACGCATATATAAAGTCATTCCATTTTTTTAAACTTTAACTCGTTCTTTTTTTCATTTTTTGTTTTTTAGATTAAAGATACATCTCTTCTCTCTCCCTCTCTCTCGCTCTCTCTCTTGTGAGTTGTCGCGTCTTTATCTTTTATTTTTTTTTTGTCGGTTTTTATATTTAAAAAAAAATGGAATGGTTTCTTTTAAGAGTTTGTCATACACATACAAAGAAGAACTGAAGAACAGCTACGAGTTTTTGAATAAAGTTATAAAAAAAATAAAAATCCGGCGGATGTTAATTCGATGTGCAAGAGCAGGACTAGTAAAATATGCAAAAAAGAGACAACTTACACACAAATGTATATATATATATATATATATATATATATATACGTTGTAATTAGAGACCATTTAAGTGATGAATTTTGATGATAGAGAGAGAACATTTTATTATTGAACATAGAAAAAAACAGCAGAAGAAGAAATATCTCTATTTGTTCTTCTAATACGCGTTTCTCTCTCTCTATTTACATTCGTGCGACGAATAGTAGATAGAGTATGTTATTGAGGTTTTTGAAGAAAATCTTTTAATTTTAGTATATAAAAAACAAATTCTTTTAAAATTCATAAAAATTTTATGAATGTATAGTCAAATGTTCATTTATTCATTATTTATTTATAAATTTACATTTATACATAGTAGTAATGAATAATAAAACAAAAAAAATGATAATGAACAAATTTATCCTGCCAGACAAACTCTATAGGAAAACGTCGACTTATTGTGATTACTAGCGCAGGTAACAAGACAGAATCCATATAGAATTGAAAGTTTAAAAAATTATCATTATAGATCGAACAAGATTTTGATATATAATTTCTTACTACGACAAGTATTAAAAATAAAATTTAATAATACAATGTCGTAAAACGCATATGTGATGATACTACTTACCCATTAAAAATTGTATACTCATAAAATGAAACAAATTTGGATAGTAAATTCTCGAGAGTGTAATAGAATATATTATTTACGTTAAGATTTTTTTGTATTTTTTTTGACTTAGTCCGTTATCATTTGTAAATGTATAAAGAATAAACGCACATACTCATTCTTGCGTACACTCTCTTTTTCTCTCTACGCTCTAATATCTCCTAGATCGAAAGCAGTCAAAAGAAAAAAAAAAAAATTGTTTTATTTTTACATATAATCGTACACCCCCATCCTTCTACAAAATTTTCCTAAACAAAACATTCTGTCTTCTTTCTAGATATATGTATACATATGTACAAGATACAGAATTGGTAGAATTTAGTCGGTTATTATTCGATTTTTTTTTTCTCGTTTTGTCTCCCTTTTTACTCTACTTTAACTTCTTTTTCGTAGAAGAATTTCCTTTTCCTTTAGTTAGTTATTCCATATACATGTGAAATAATATTTCGAAGAAAAAAAAACAAAAAAACTTTTGTTTGTGATATCGTTCAGTTCTCTTTTTCCTAATATTGTACAGTTTTTCTGTATCTCAACTTTTTCTCTTTCCTTTGATATTTTAGGGCTAAAAGAATAGAAAAAAAACTAAAGTTTGTTGTATATTTTCTTCTTTCAATAACAATTGTACCGTGAAATAAATTAGCAGAAGACGAGAGTTTTTTTTTTTTTTTTTTTTTTTTTGTTTGCATTTTTGGGTATTTGTTTTTTTTTTTTGCGGAAAATTTTTTTTGTGCGGATATTTAAGCAGGTTTGTTTTTTATTTTTTTTTTTATAAAAATATTTTTTNAATAAACACTTTAATTTGTCTTTGCTATCTTATTCTCGTAATCGAAAATAGAAATGTGCTGCTGCTGATGACGAGGATGCTTGGTTCTTTCTTTTCAGGGTTTTTTTTTTGTTTTGTTTCCATATATCGGTATTTCTTGTATTTTTTTCCGTAAAATTTTCTTTCTCAGACTATATAAGCACGTTTGTTGTTTATTAGTTGTATTAATAAAATTCTCATCTCAAACGACGTAATGTGAAGAGAATGTACAAGAAAGAAAAAAAATATCTTTAAGATGATGTGATACCTTTTTGTACATATCATCACTACCATCAAACTTTATTATTTTTTTTCTTCCATTCTGTGTTCTGTTTTTGTTTTTCTAGTATATTTTAGTAGCACAATATACAATATTGAACTGATATGGCACGTCATCAAGAGATAGATGAATAAAAAGTTAAAGATGGAAAAGAAAGAAATAAACTACAGATGTTGTACAAAACAGATTTACTTCAAGAAAAACCGATCATATAACTAATGATGATCTGGATGAATAGAAATGAACATATATATATATACACAATATACATACACGCGTCGAATGTCAAAGATGTTTCTGTTTGATGATCGTGTATAATGATGAAAAATATGTGAAAAAGTTTGATTTTCAAACAAAAGTATGACAATTTTGTTAGATTACTGTTTGAAATCTCATAAATCAATTAGTAGTTTCTAAATCCGTTTTGACTATTATTGAATGAGAATATCCGGAAAAGAAATGATTTAGTGAAAATAATTTAACATCTTTCATACTACTATCAACACTCAATATAATCCTATTTTACTCTATTTGAAAATAAATACATTTATCTACACCAGTTGTCTAACAACCCGTTAGCCTACAAGGTTGACTATGAAGATGTTCGTCATCTTAGTTTTAGAAATATCATTTAGATTTCATATGATTCTTTTTAATAAACTGGAGGCAAATACGTCACAACCATACTCTATCGTTTATAAAAAAACTACTGCAAATATGTAAAAACATTATAAAATTTTTGTTATTTGACTATGCTATATCTTGACTTCTACTTTACAGTTCACATGAGAATCATTATTCTAGGCCCACAAAATATACATTTTTAATTATATTGTTCTGAGTTAGTTTTGTGCAAAAATTGAACTTTTTATACTGTCTTGATGTCTTTAACTTCAACAGAGGTGTTGCAAAGAGTCAAAGTCACGAAAGAAATTTTCATTTTTTTTGAAAAATCGCGAGTATATTTTACAAAAATTGTTTATGAATTAGTAGCATTTTTTATTTTATGCTCGAAAATTTTTCACCAGATTAATTATTCCATTTTTGAAGTGAATACTCAAAAACAAGGATAATATCTTTCTTATCGTCCTATTGCAACGCTTCAAGATCTGACTATTTTGTACATTTCTTTTTTTTTCCAAACTTTGGTGAGCATAGGGAAATCATTGTCTTTGAGGCAAATACACATTTAATATACAGTTTACTATTTTTTTTTTTTTTTTTTGTTTTTTGACGAAAGAACAAGACAAAAGTTATCTTCTTTTGACGAGGAAATGAGAAGAAAAAAAAAATAGGAAAAAGACCAAAGAAGAGTTAAAACTGTACGATGTATCGTCTGTATATACATTCACGTATGTATTTTTCTGTAAATTAAATAGATAGACATATTAGACATACACACCACTCTGGTAATACCTTATAGTAGAAGAAAAAAAAAATATATAGATAAATTTACTAAACTGACGTCTTTTATATTTTGGTCTGTTATCTTCTTCGTTTTTCAAGAAAACAAATGATGTTGTTGCACAGTTTCTTTTGCAAGCCGTAAAATATGAAAAAGTGGAAAATGTCGAAATAACAGCAACATATATATATACAGAGACAGAGTGCTATTAGAAAATAAAGAAGAATATCAAACAAATATTGGAGAGAAGACACAAAATTTTTTTTTTTAAAGGAAAAAATATGTTTCATATCAATCATTTGTTCGCGCATAGATAGATTAATAGTCAAGGAGATAATTTTAGTAGTAGAAATGTGAATATAAACAAATTTTTATTCATTTAATGAGGTTTACTTTACAGATCATCTTCATATATAGATATATATGAATGAATTTCTTTAAACTAGTCAAAAGCACGTTTAGAATAGAGAGGGAGAAGGAAAAAATTTCATGTATAGTGTGTGTGTGAACAGATGATAATGATGATGATGATGATGAGTCGATCATAATTATTTAAACATGCAAATGTCTTCTTAAACTTAATTGAAAGATGGAACGTGGCTGACTTTCGATAACAGAAATTTAGTGGCAAAAATGTGTTAAGTTATTGAAGACCAAAAACAGAAAATATCACATATTAATGGTAGATATTTTTAATTAAAATAAGTATCTCATATTCTCTCCTAAATCATTATTGTATACAATCGATAAGTACGTCACCTTATGATTGACGATCTAAAGAGTGAGGTATTTTTTTCTCACATATCTCCGATACCGAAACTATAGTATTATGCGATTTCTATTTTGAACTACTATATTACTTATTACAATGTGACAAACTTTTGTTTGAAACAATCTCATTTTGCCTTTTTTAATCAACATATATTTCAAAACTTTTCAGTAAGTACTTCGTAAAAAAAAAGCCATGCTAGTTTACATATATATATATATTACATCATTCAATTGATTTCTGAACTATTTTTCTTCAAAATGTTTCTTTCTATGACACACTTACTTTGCCTTGTACTAGTCGCTACATACAACAACAACAAGGAAGAAAAAAAATCGTCCTTCTTCTTCTTCTATCAAAAAATTCCATCTGTTCGCCTATTTTAACTTTATCCTGCTTTTTTTATTCCATTCAATTGATATTTTTCTTTTTTTGTTTTTAAATTTTATAAATAAACTAAACTTTTACTTGCCAATAAGGAGTTTTCATACAAATTTCTTTTGGATCTGTTTTTTGTTTAAGTTGTATTTAGAGATTTATAATTAAGAAGCATATGAAAAAATAAGTTTTAAAACAAAAATCTTACTTATTTTTAAAAAATAGTTCTCTTTTTCCGTTTGGCAATATGGTTAATATTAAAAGTAACAACATACTTTTGCTTTCCAGGATTTTTCTTCTTCAATTTCACTTTTTTTTTTTCAAATAAAAAAAAAAAAAGAAGAAAATAAAAATGTCTCTGTCTAATGTCGCACCATACATATTTTTATGTTCTATAGTCTTTGCCTATTGTGTGTTATATCGTTCGTGTAAAGTTCAAACTATGTTCAATCAAACGATCAGTTTAAATTAAAAAAATAAAATCATGTAACACATATAGTCCAGACACTCTACTACAACGATGACGTTCATCACACATTCACATCCGTATAGAGAAATAAAACAAAATAAATTTTTCAATTTCTGCTTGTCTTCCTGCTTATTGAAATACTTTGCACGTTTATGCTTATTTTTTTTTTTCATTTTTTTTTTAAAAAATGCGATATGAAGTATATTTACTCCTATATATAAAGTGCAAAGAGGCGTGTAAAATCTTATCAAAAGTATATGCGTGCATATCGTATAGTGTAGTGCTTGTTTTTAAAAGAAACTGAAAAAAATTTTTCAAAAATAATGAAAATAAAAAACGTCTGTTTTTGGTTTTGATATAAATAAATAAAGATAATAAGTATTGCCAGTTCATAGTATATACAATTCAAAAAAATGCTGTTACACACCGACTGAGTACTGGTATCATAATGCGCTTCATTAAATATAAACGAAAGAAAACCACTAGCCAAATATAAATGTGTTTCACTTTGAAATGAAACATTTGTGTGATATGGCACGACTTGAAAAAAAAATATATATGAAAAAAAAAAAAAAAAAAACCCTGAAAAGAAAGAACCAAGCATCCTCGTCATCAGCAGCAGCACATTTCTATTTTCGATTACGAGAATAAGATAGCAAAGACAAATTAAAGTGTTTATTTAAAATAAGTCATCGCTATCGGATCATGTGGATTAGAGACTTCCTCAAGCTTGTACAAAGTATCAAACACAGTAAAACCAGAGTTTTTTGATGGAAGGTATAGTGTCGATAGTCATTAGCCTCCAATAAGACACAATGGGTACATCCCTAACACATCGTTGTCTGCAGACGTGATAACTCTTCATAAATTCATAAATGTTTGAATAATAGAATCCATCCTTAGATGCGTACACACAATACCTAATAATGTGACATTATTATACAGTCTTCTAAGACGTTCATGGAACAGAACATTTTCGAAACCTCAGAAAACCTCGTTCTACCCATCTCTGATACCTAGTAGGAGATCTGCATGAAATAAGAATGTCATCCAACGCGATTCAAACAAAATAAACCTAAATCAAAACCAAGCTCATGGTCGGATGAACTACAGTAGCGTTAGAGTTGGATTGCAAACTGAAGAATAAATATATATGGCGAGAATTTATTTATTCTTGAACTCTATAGATTGCTATTTCTAATTTGATTTTTGGAGCGGTATCAAATGGATTAATAGCCCACGGAGAATTATTGTGAGTCGTGATGGCTGAAACAAGACATCTTCGAATTATTTTAGGTTAGTTCGATTCATCAATGCAAATTGTTTTATAAAAAATCAAAACAAAAACATGATAATTTTTAATTATAAATTCTCTTTTTAAAAAAGTGCCTATATACATTTTCCTTTTTTTCTTATTTTCCTCCGGACATAATGAACATTATTTCACATGCTTTAAAATTTTTTTGTTTCCAAAAAAAAAAATCAAATCTTTTATTTTATTTTTTTTGTTGTGTTTCCTCTTCTCAATGTTGAGAGTACATATTCATTGAATACAGATGCTAATTAAATTTAACAATAACATTAGTATATGTGTATGTGTGCGTACAACAATTATACTTCAAACTAACAAAAAGAAAATAAATTTCATTCTCCTTGTGGCCATCGTTTCAGATTCAAAAAGACAAAAATAGTTATGTGTAGAAAGGGAATACAGCTTGTCTCTCAAATTCTAAATTCTTAAAGTCATTTTAGATACGAGATAATAGCAAACAAGAAGAGAACTCACCATCATGACCCCTATAAAATATTTACGCATCAGACTTACCAGTTGCAAATAGTTTGATGTCTTTCATGCAGTCGAGAATCTTTAAAGGTAGTTAGTTACTCATCCTTTTACTAGTTGTCAGACTACAACATAGATCAGGAGTAGACTACTGCAGAATTCTTTCATTCAATTGTTGACGCTACCTATACACGTTTAATAACCACATGTTATCTTTCTGACAAATCAATAGGACTATGAACGTACATCACAATTCAATAGATCCAACCCAAGCAAAACTGGCTCAATTTTTGGAAGAGTAATTTACCTAGATGTAGCTACTAGAGCATCCACATAATCAACAGCTGCATATAGATAAATTATCCCAAAAAACGAGTCAGTGAGTTGCAATTTAAAAAAAAATTAAAGTTATAATATAAATGAGAAAGTTAAGTATGATATACCAACAGTAATCTTGTACTTTAGTTGCAATACTAATATTAAATGTTATTTTTTATTTGAAAAACGTTTATACATTTTCAGTGTAGAAAATTTTCAACTTTCCGAAAAATCTTGACATTACATGCTACACATGTCAAGTTTTGCACTGAAAAATAAAAGTTATTGGAAATCTTTTTTTTACAAAAAACATAGCCAAAGCTGTTGAATCGTCTAATTTTCATCTATACATTTCAAACACAACGCAACAAACATTAAATTCACTTGATTGTATAAATACTTTTGATCAACTCAAAAATATCACGATATTAATGTTGTATGCCTGGAACAGAGGGTAGTAGAACTTCAGTGTTTATCACCACTTGCTCATATATATTAGAGAGAATTTTACAACATTCTGGTGAAAGTCCAGTCCTGTCAAATGTGAAAATAGAGTCATGACAAATTTTATCTTGAATGTGTAGAATGCTTATGACTAAATTGCTCAAAATTAGTGTATGATTTGTCGACGTCAATATTTAAAGATAGAACTTTTGAAGTACATGACGAGCAACATAAATTCTAATCTAGTTTGTAACAAACAAATATTAGTCTGCAAATTATTAGTTTTGAAAAATAGACTCAACTAATAATAAACTAGAATAAAAATGGAAAATTTTAATGTAATAAGACAAGATTTTATTCAGTTTTATTGACTTAAAAGACGGTATGGTACACAAGGTAAACATTGGAGATTTTTTACAATTGACTATAGAAACTCAATTGCTCTTATGATGAATGTTCGAATTAGTAATGTGTATTTGATAATTATTTTATTTTTTCCTAATTTTATTCTAGACAAATAATCGTTTTTAAAAAACAAAATTGTGAAACAATTGTCATTCTAAATAGATTGCGTGACAATGAGATTGGGTATAGATAGAGAAACGAACAAGAAGAAAAAGATAAAAACTTGTTCACACAGGGATGATACCAAACGAAAGAGAGAGAAAAGAGAGAACAAACGTCAATCGATTTGTGCCACACATACAGTCATTGATAGATTCATTTCCGTAAATTTCATATTCTTACAATTGACAACAACAAAAAAAATTAACAATCAGTGAATAGAGAAGAGAAACGACACAGAGCAATTTTTCCGTTTTTTTTTTTTTTTTTGTTATTCTGCAAAATTAGAATATGTGCGTGTATGCGTCTGTACGACAAGTTAAAACTATATTAAAATCGACCATCTTCATTGAATGTGTATGTGTATGTGTCTTTTGATACATTTTTTTTTTTAGAAGAAAGAAAAATTAATGAAAATTACTGAATCTCTAATAAAAAAATTTTATTTTTATTTTTGGTGATGTTCATATGTGCAGATAAAATGTGTAAAAGTAGACAGATGAGATGATCACGCCATGGTAGTAAATATGTTGATTCATTTATGAAATTAAAAATAATTGATTAAAACGGTAGATACATCGTGTAATAGACTCATATGTGTAGATGATTAAAACTATGATAATTTTTTACAATTTTAAATTTAAAAGATTATCTATTAGTAGTAGAGAAAAAAAAAAGAAAAATGGAATGAATAGACAAATGCTAATAGTTTCAAAAACAGAAAAAATTATTACACAAAAAGGATTTGATTATTTCATTGATTAAAATTATGTGAATAAAGATTCTAATAAATAATGAAAAAAAGTTTAGTAGCAAACTGTTTTTACATACAGGTTTTACGAGAACTTAATAAATAACTTATATACTTCAGATTACGTTTATTTAGAATTTTGCCAAAAAGATAATTTTTAGTTTAGACTAACCTGAGTGTGTGTGTGTGTGTGTGTGTGCTCAAACTTTTATCTAAATTTTAAATTGGAGACAGGTAGATAGAAAAATGATAGATGTGAAGAAAAACTAATTTGATTATTGAACTAAAATCATCGAGGTAAAAAACATCCTTTTTCTATATTAAAATTATCTAATAACAATTCAACTATACGAAAAGTAAGAATGATGGGCATTCTGTATATTATAGCAAATGTAGTCTCACAAGAAACAATTCATTAAAATTTTCCTTCTAAAGGATGACTTTAAATAAAAAACGGATGTGATTGTTTCATGCGCACAAATGAACACATCAAAAAAATTTTAGCTATACAAACACATATACTTACTGATACATACGTATTTAAATATGTCCCTATGTAGTTGTAAAAATTGAAATTAGTTAATGGATTAATGCTTTTTTTTTTTTGTTGCTGTCTTTATCGATAGACGTTAGATAAAAAAAAAATTCTATTTTTTTTTTTTTTTTTTTATTAGTTCATGTAGGGAATAAAAAACACCATTTGATCTCAATTTTGAAAATTGATCGTCTCTGTCGTTTGAATTTCATTATTTATGTATAAGAGAGAACTAGATGTGTTGTTAAAAAAACATGCGTCAATGTTCACTTTTTTTTTTTTTTTTTACTATTATATTCTTGATCTCTATACGTACGTATATTTGAAACAAAACTTTCCAAACACGCGACAAATTAATTCAAAAAAAAAAAATAAACCTGAGATAAACTGTAAAACATAAAAAAAAAAATGAGAAGATAGATCAAAAATGGATTGCTTGTTGAAAAAAAAGAAGAAGAAAAAAAAAAAATGAAACACGCAAGCAATGAAGTTTTTTATAATTTATATTTGATGTCAGATTTTCTTCTTTAGATGTCCCGAATTTGTTATCTTTGGTTGTTGGTTTTTTTTTTCATTTTATAAACACATCTAATAGTAGAATCTTAACAATTTTAACAATCTGTTATTTTATACAGTTAATATATGAAGTTTTTTTTGTTTTATTCTAGAATTCTGCAATATTTGTGAACTATACTATCAGATGAGATTTTTCTAAAATATAATTGTTTGTCGCGCAATTGATATTCAACGGAAATACAATGCTTAATGACTGAATGTAGTCATAATAAAATGGAGTAACTGCTTCCATACTATCAAAATTCTTTCTCATCAATCAGACGAATGAATGTATTATTTAGAATTTACTTTCATTTTATAATACACTATTTTATTGCTTAATCTCATTATTTATTTAACCATAGACAGAAATGTTTTATTTTTAATTACATAGATAGAGACAAAAACCATTAAAACTGACTTGCTTTATTAAACGTTGAGAAAAAAAAAAAAGGACGAAGAATTTTATTCTTTTTACGTGTTTTAACAAACGTAGATCTAGCGAGCAATAATGTTTTTACTACTACAGCTAAAACAAATCTGAGGATGATTCTTTCTCTATAGAGAATGCGAGACATGAACTGGTCTCATTTTTAGACTTAGTTTAATGAATTTTTTCATCTCAAACATACCCACCGTGTGAGTTTTTCTAAATATAAATGAAAAAAACACTCACATAAATGACGCACATACATACACATAGAGAATGGAAAATCAAGAACCGTTTTTCAAATATATCTGTAGTTCTATTTTTTTTTTCTCTATGTAGCGCATCATTTAGATATTTGAATTCCTAAAAAAAAAAAAATAAGAAGAAAAAATTTTTTTGTGCGTGTTTCGAGGAGAAAAAAAATTTTTGTGTGTTCCTTCATCAGACTTGATTTTTAAATTCCGGATGACACACACTATTGAAAGAGAGAATGAATAAAATCAATAGTTGTCTTTGGCATATATACTGATAAACTTATTCACTGATTTAGACATTGAAAAATTCTTTACAATATATTTTATTGTTTCAAAGTTATGTAGCAAATAAACTTTAACAGATATTAAGGCATAAAGTTATTCTATTCGTTTACCATTTAGACATAAAATAAAATTGTAGTAATAACTCTCGAATATTTTTCCCATAATTAACAATAAAATAATAATTTTATTCAAAAAATCGTTAGAAAATGATCTTGTCGTTCTAATGTATATAAAACTTAAAGAGTTTATGCTAACCATTGTCAATGTATTGAATTGAAATAGTTGGCACATGATTAAGTATATATCAATAAATTCTTCATCATTAACCGATTTGGTATCGGTTTGTCTGATATGTTTGGAGACAGATGTCGTTAAATACTGTAGTAGAAAAATTGGTGTGAATAAAATTAGATAAAGTATAAATAGTTATCATACATAATAATATTTTCAAAAATATGTTATAACAATTGAATTTTGACTCTAGTCATTTTGTATTTCTTAAATTAAAATCAAATATCTAGCATGACTGTCATCAACTAACTCATTAGTTAATGTTTTCGTGCAATTATAATTTTTATCTTCACAAAATTAAAAGTCTATTTCATCAAAACTGTATGGTATTTATTTATTATATTTATTGACAGCAAAGTATCTACAGAATTTGTGTGTGTGTATATTTGAGATTTTTTTAATCAAATGGTGTTATTTTTCCCCCCCCTCTCTCTCTCTCTCTCTCTCTCTCTCCCTCTCTCTATTTTCTTCCTTTTTTTGTGTTCAATTGATGTTGTCAGAAAATACAATAGAGTCTATACTAATTTAACGAATTTTACAACATTCATTTTTTTTTTTTTTTGAAGAACTAAACAGGGCATTATAAAAAAAATCGTATACCCTAAGGGTTCTTATTTTTCAACAACTATGACTAAAAATGTATCGTGTATATATAAAAATTTATTTCGAGTTTTTTTTTTTTTTTGATGAAATGATGGTGCATATAGTAAAATAAAACTGAAAAGAAGAAGAAAAGAAAAAAAAAATAGAAGAAGGAAACAGTGTTGATCGTACGATGCACTTGCTACATATATATATATATATATATATATCATTTTTGAAGTTTGGGAATGTGAAATGTAAAAAAACAAACTCTCCGATGATAATTCAAAAAGAAAAAATTTTTTAGTACAAAAGCATCATTACAATTCTTTTCCTAAGTGGATGCCGAACTAAAAAGGAAGGAACAATGATACAAAACAAAAAAGAAAAATAACGATGACGATACAGGTAGTTGGTCGTAGCTATAGACCACTAATTCAAGATTCGATTAAGATTGAAAAACGGAAATACTAGACGTTTCCTGTAAAACTACTTGAAATATGCGCAAAAGAAGAAAAAAAATGAGGAAAAAAGAAATAGGATGTCTATGCACATTTTACCTTTTTTTTTATTTAAAATAAAAAAAAAAAGAAAAATCACCTATACTATTCACCAATAAGAGTATCCGATAAACTACTGTTGAGATCAATACTAAAATACGTCTCTTCTTCTAAGATTCTTAAAAAACTAGTTGTTATGAGATGATGTTTATTTAAATTTATACATAAAATCATGAATAGTGCCTGAAAGAGTAGTATTTTATATCGTATACATGTCTCATTTATTGTACAAAGAATTATTTTTAACCTGTAAACATTTTAATAAAGAAAATTTCTATTAGGAAACAAAATCAAACACAATGACCTCCATATAAGTTTTTCTTTTTACTCAAAAATCTTTGTCTGCAAAATAAAAATAAAAAGTCAACAAGAAAATAGAAGGAGAAAAAAAAAAGAACAAAACAAAATAAAAAAGAGAATGCTGGTTTTTTTGTAATCTACTTATTAACCAATTAAAATACTTACACTCAACACGCACACTTACCTTTTAAATATAATAAAAGTTAAAATAATACTTGTTGTATATAAACAAAATATCATAATAAATAATAATATTTGACGTTACATTTTATATATTTTTCATTTCTATCTATTGACACAGTTAAAACTAAGACAATTTTTTGTATGTTTTTTTTTTTGTCAATATGAGTAGAAATGGTACATCACAGGACATAGCCTTCGGTTATTTTTTAATTTTTTTTTTGTTTTTTGTTTTTGTTATTTCTGTTCTCTGATAATTTTTAGTATAAATTTTTGAAGCGATAACTGTACTCGTGTACAATAATCACTACCGAAAAATTCCCATATGTATGAGAAAAAAACAAAAAAAAAGAGGTGATTTTAAAAAATGACATCAGTCGCCTAGTAGTAGTAAAAAAGAGATGAAAATCTTTTGAAAAGAGGACACAATGTAGATTGGAACGAACATATGTCCTTTAAAATTGCTTTAAAAAAATGCACATCGTCATATTAAATGAGTTTTTTTATTTTTGTTTATTTTTTTTTTTTTGTATGTATATATATATATATATATATACGATAGATCATTTTTATAAGTAGAATATGTTACTCCTGTTTTTGTATTATTATGATTATTGTACGTCAAGTGAAAAAAAGCAAAATAGAAAAAAAAAAATTTTTTTTTTTCAGGAATTTTTTCACCTTTTTTTTTGATCATTTAAAAGTTATATATTCTCACAATAGAATATCATCATAAAGAACATTTAAATGAAATATAGAGGTATAGAAAAACATAAAAGAAACAACACAAGAAAAAAGAAAGATTGATTTTGATTTATTTAGATTGAATTGATGTTTCGTTGAAAAACTTTGTATTATGATCAAATATTACATTATATAACATTATTTATTAGAAATTCGAAAGAGAAGAATTTTTTTTTCAATGTGCACAAATTAACAAATTGAGTGTTGTATCGCAATGAGAGAGAATCTATTTATAAAGAAAAACAAAAATAAAATTACTATCAAATCATAAAAACCTGTCATTTAGTTTAGACTAATCTTATTAGAAAATTACAGTACTTACTCAGATATTCCATTGAAATATATGAGATTTTAAAAATGTAAAACAGAAACTTTTTGCGTACAACTGATTGTGTCAACTCCAGAAGTTTTAATGGTAACGATATGCTTTGACAATTGAACAGCACCATCAATAGTCACTAAAACTTCATTTCTTAATTTCAACTATCCGAAAATATTCAGATTATAAACACATTGAGTTCTTGATTTGATTTGATCCTTCGTAGTTGTCTTTACTTTGTGACTTTATAGCTTTCATGGGGTCCAGTCGAACTCACTCTGAGCGGATACCACAGAACTTCCATCTTTTTGTTTGATCGAAATTTTTCATGCATGAATCGAAGGCCCTAATCTCGCTCTTTCTACACGTGAATATATCGGTATGTATATTAGCAATATGCCTACATGGAATTTAGAAGACAGTTCTTCTGAAAAGCGTTTTAACATCGCCCGACTGAAATATGACTAAAAAAATTACGCATCCAACCACTTTAGTACATGCCGGTGAATGTGCACTGTTAGAATGAGAAAGACACACATGCTGTCTACAATTGTCATACGTTTGTCGAACCTTACGTCCAGATTTGGCCGGGTAAACATAACATCTTTTCTTTGCTTGATTGAAACTACTGTTAGTATTGTGATCTTTCGTGATATCCGACGAAGATGATAGCTGATCAGATGAATGTGTGTGGGAATTATTGGGACGATAGAGGGCAAATCGAACAGAGCTGAAATCGTGACTATAACACCATGGCTGTCCTGGGATTCATGTAGACCCAAACTGCAAAATTTTGTCGTCGAGACTTGTTCATAAAATTTGATGAGGCCCTTGTGCATGAACAGCAGACTGATGATTGGGGAAAAGAGTAGCCCGAGACGATAAGTACCGACGCAGTGGGAAACAAAAAAACTGTAGATGGGTCCACTTGGATCCCACGATAGCTGCCAAGGGTTAAGTTTTATTCTTTTAGAATACAAATAAACAAAGTCTCTTACAGTATTCTAAAAACCTAAACTATCGAAAAACCAAATTAATTTTGTACGAAGACGAACTCGATCATATAAACTTAGATTTGCAATAAACTGACGCCTAATTTAAATTTTTTTTCTTTGTATACCTGACCTCTCATCAATTATAATTTGTTGTTATAACTGCTGTATTTGATGTATTCCATGCATTTTCTTCCCTTGACTTAACTACATTCGAAATCTATTAAATATTCTCAAAATACTGTTTATTGAAGCTGAATGCTATTTTGATTTTTCATTCTTTTTCTTATCACGAAATCTTTTTATAAAATAAATTCAGTGAATGTTTCATTGTTCTTTCTATTATACTGATCGTTTTTGGTAACAATTTACAATTGTAACGTATCTTTTCAATATTACGGTATACATCTATTTTTCGACAACTTTCCAATGAAACTTATGTGAAAATTTCAATTCCTAATTCAAATACTTATACATCAAATTCAGACACTTTTGTTATGCGTAATATCCTTTTATAAGTTTCAAGCCTAGAATAGTATTAATTAATATCAATGCGTATAGAATTATTAATAATCATTTTTTATTGAAAAATATTCAACATAAAATACTAGAAAAGATGTTTGAAACACATATTTACTATGTTCGAATTTAGAGAATATTGAAATGCACATGACTGAGTCTGGTAAAATGAAAGCATGAACTCTGGTTGTAATAAAGATGTGTAGTACTTTACAAACACCACATAAATCCGATAATCAACATCGACTCATCGTTTTATCTGTTTATATTATTTTAACTTTGATACATACGGACTTTAAAGATTAAATACTGTGAGGAAAGTTGATTTTTTGAAATACAGAACGTAAAATTATTAATATTCTCGTCCATATTTCACGTCGCAAATGAACGTTCTGTCTAAAACATCGACTGTACCTTGACAGAATGCAGTTAATACACTGAGAACTGGAAGTGAGTTTTGAATTGTGTGGTCTAAACATGATTTTGTCGGGCTATATTCTTAAAAAAACATCCAGAAGACTAATCCTCGTAATATAAAGCCAGACTCACTTTTCGCCTAAAAATGGTGATCGAGCGTTCGAACGTTAATTTTCGCATGTAATAGTTTTTTTCTTGGTCGTTGATTTATTCTTATTACTCTTTTCATGTTTTGTCATGCTTACAGGCAAAACACTTTTGGTTTTTCTGTATACAGAAAAGCCAACAGTGTTGAGACAAATGAAAAACACACTTTCAGTTTTCTGAAGAAGTCCTCTGTTTTAGAGTGTAGAGTGATCTAAAAAGTTGATTTTCTCGCAGCGTCGAAAGTTCAATTTTTCCACATAAGCGTGGCGAATAAAGAACTTCCAGCCGCATTTTTCTATAAAAAGATATTGGATCTTTAATCTTTTCTTCAAGGAGAAAATGAGCTCGGAAGTGCAAAAAGTGGATTTTTTTATATTTGCTATCGTATAACTAGGGAAGGAGTCAACCGTTTTACTTGAAATTCACATCATTTTTTTTAACTCTCGGTTCTCACTCTGTGATAAAAAAATCAGCTCATTTGAATAAATTATAAGAATGAAAATTATGAAATACGAGTAAATGCAGAGTTATGTTTTTCTTGGAGGAGATGTAGAGTTATCTTAATTTTGAAATACTTCGATTAATTCTCAATGAAATACGCACTTCCCATAGACTATTCGACTCCAGGCACCCGATGATGTCATTTTGATTTTTAGCGAAATTTAAAATACCTCATCTTGCAAGAAACGATTTCTCATATTTAAGTTTTATCATTGATTCCTCGTGTAGCTAGCCGACATGACTGCATATACAAATTTGAGTGATCTTGCATTGAACAAAGCTAAGAATCTTCAATCAACTTGTGTATTGTGATCAAATATCAAAATGCTAATTTGGAAGAAAAATTCGATGTTCTGAATATTGTTAAGTGACAGAACTAATTACCATGAATTCGCGTCTTTATTGGCTGTAATACTTTGATAATCCGTGTTATTAAAAACAATCACGTTTCAAAATTTTACTTTTACTTTTTACTTTTATAGAAAAATATAAACGATATTCCTTGATTGGTATCGATCAAAGGTTATCGACAGCATTTCATTTAAAATTCTGATATTTATATTGTGAAAACTTCTGTTTGCAAGTTTTGTCAAAAATGAAGCTAGCCTGGCTTTTCCATTTATTTCTTCGTCAAAAGAAGTTTACTCACTTCTCCACTTTTTCTCTTGTGAGGCACTGAAATTCTCTATAGGAAGAATATGAAGTAACAATACAGTAGAACTACGAAAAGGCGATTGGCAATTAAAAATATTTTCGATTTTAGGATTTTGAAATATATGGTAATATAGGCTGACTATTAACGCACATTGGACTATAGTTAGTTTTCTTACGAGCCAGTGTGTTTAATCTATAACTTCGATTTTATCCAGCTCGACACATTTTGACAATTAACACAACACCATTCAGCTCCTAACAGCACCATTTCAGTACTAGATGCTGCTGGGGGGGCCCC
>CAJNOQ010000226.1:0-61889 GCA_905250885.1 Didymodactylos carnosus
AAAACTGGTTTTCTAGAAAACTGGGTCTTCAAGAAACATTGGGAAAAATGCTTTATGCCACTAGAATCAGCTCGTCGAGCTCTATCGATTGGGGTACCTCTCGTTAGCATCTGTGATTAACACTTGGAATAGTTCCCTCGTTAGTCTGAATAATTGTAGTAGATTTTCAATCAAGGTCTGTTTATTTAGTTAACTTTATAAACTAGTTCACATTTTATTTTGTATTTTCTTATGAAGTCATATTTAACAAAAGAAAAAAAAAATGTTTATTATGTAGTAAGAAGAAACAACAACAAAGAATAGAAAAAAAAACAACGGACCAAAAAAAAAACCGAATGACGATTGTGCTGCTATTTGTAATACATAGAAGAAGAAGAAAAAAAATTTGTTCCAAATAAATATGAATGACATTCGTCTTGCTTTGCAGACAGCAAAAAAAGGTCAGATTCAAACAGGTGTATAAGAAGAAGAATTAACAGATTCATCATTCATCTGATATTTACAACAACGCTTTTTTTTCCCATATAAGTAAATTGAGCAAGGAAAACAGACATTTCCTCACTGTTTCGAACATTTTATTTTATTATGTACATAGACACAGAAGTGAATTGCATATATTATAGACATAAACAGACAGACAGGCACATACACAGATATGTTTGATTAGATTGTATTGCGTAATAAGTGATAATAGAATTAGAATAATAATATTAAATTGAATGAAACAAGAAATAGAAGAAGAAAAAAAAAATTAAACAAAAGACAAAAAATTATAAGACTGAACAAATATTATTGCGTTTTATACGAATCATTGTTGTTGATGTCATTGTGATTGTCAATAGTATTCGTACTACGATATTTCAAGACATGTCTGAATCTGAATAGGACAAAAAAGAAAATAATAATACAAATTATAAAATTCAAATATATTTTACGTTCTTACCAATGGTAAATTTGGATAATAAGGCCTGTGCTGTAGCAGTATCCCGTTCCAATGATGTTATTCTAAATATAACAACAATCACAATAGTAATTATGAATATATTATGATAAAATACAATCAGTTCCGTTTTTCTCATTAAAATATAGATATAGATTGCTAAAAACATTAACATTATTTCATATACACTAGGTAAATGCAATAGGAGAAAAATAAATATGGACTCTCTGTCTACCTATTAGATATATGATCTGTTCTTGGTTTACGCAATAGTACATCATCTTTTTCTTCTCTAGAAACAAAAATAAGCACAAATTATTCTGCTATCAAGATACTCTACTTATTTAAAAGATCATAACTAGATTACATAGCATAAAAGATTAAGAAAGCTTTCGATCAAAACCCTCTAATTCTAGTTACTTGAAGACAAACATAAAAGAAAAATCAAAGAAAAGCATACATGACTTGTAATGAATGTTATTAATCTTGAAGTAAGAAGAAAATGGATTTTGATCAAAAGAATGTTAATAAAATAATTAAAATGTTAATATTATTCAATCATTTAATAACTGTTGTCAAAAAAACTAATTTTAAGTTACAACATTGTTATAAAAGTAGAAAATAAACAACAGATATACGTCTTCAATATGGAATATATATTTCTGTATGGTTCTGGATTACTGTAATTGTTGGAGTTTTAAAATTCCATGGTACCTTGTTGTTCACTGAGAGCTCCACAGTAGAAAGCGCTAGACAAAGCGCAGGATGAAATTAGAAAGTATTAGTAAATGTAAGATTTAGCTAATTTGTTTTCATTCATTATCAATTATATACTTCTATGACGTGAAGTATAAATGGAACATTCTTCTTTTTGTAAAAAATTTTAGAGCTTTTCTTCGTCAGAAGAAAAAATGAAGCGTTAAGTTTAAAAAGGATTCTGGGATTAAATGACTGTTTTTGCACTTTCTGTTAGCTTACCTTGTTAGCGGTAAATTTTCCCGTACGTCTTTAAAAAACACCACTATATTTTCATTCACTATGTGCATTATGCTATGCACCCATTTAGGAAGACAAAATTTTTATATTTTTGTCTGTTAGGACAACACTGACAAGGATTTTTTCTCAGCTTGTCTAAAATAAACGACGTACTTCGATAGTAAAATTTGGTGAAAAAAATCATTACTGTATGTTTTGCTGATAGTGTTAAGCGAGCGCGTCAAGCAAATAGATTTAAATTTGTTTTCATGGGAAAAAAGCTTTTTTTTTTTGTAAAAAAGACAACTAAACTGCATTTTAATTGTAAGCAACAATCTGCTGGATAATGTCTTACTTTGGTAACATATGTTGAGTCGGTTGATAAATTTGCTGATGTGAATGATGAGTATTATCGTCGCCAGTATCGATTTGTGTACGCGATAAAACTTCAGTTGGACTCATTGATTTTATTTTCTGTTCTGAAAAAGGATGATAACATACAATTATTCTTTTACTTGTTTCATATGATAATATTTCGATTTTTACATATAAGTGATATGTCTCTGAATACAAACCTTCTTCTTGTTTCATTTGTTGAAGTTCATGTTCAGTGATATATTTGAATTGTCGAGCTAAAAAAATTCAAAATAAACCAATGTTAAAATATAAATTTTTGTTTACTACTATCGTACGTTTTGGTTTTGGCACTTGATCTTTGAAACCACTTTCAAAAAATTTCTTCTTATCTTTAAATGAACGTTCGGATTCGGTAACAGATAAATCAGACTAAATAAATGAATAAGTTCAATTGAATAAAAGTTAGAAATTCAAAATTTCTATATTGATATTTAATCAACTCTTGTCTGAGCTTAGTGCGTCGAAAGGTATATTCTGCGCTCTCTGTCTGGTTACGCGTGTTTTTCACCTAACAAAAGTCATCAGATTCAGTGAATTACAAATCGTGGACATATTAGCAGTGAGACACACTCCTTTCATCAACACAGATTGGTGTAACTCTTGTTTTTGAAAACGTTCGATCATGTTCGCGAACTACTGGATTGCGATCAATGTCAACTGACAAATAATCTTAGCATATTTATCAATCGTTTAAACATACTTCATCAATTTCAAATCCATTATGTGATGGTTTTTGATTATTCATATTAAGATGATCGGGTATTGGTACAAACTGACGAAATTCGGCTGTATTCGGTCGTACATATGATGACGATGTGGATGACGATGTTCCTGTCGGAGATATTATTGTTGTTGAATTTGACATTGAAGAAAACGGAGATGTCGAGTTATAATTATTGCTATTAGTTTGTTTCGAAAATGATGAATCATTTTGATCATACTGTAAACGTTTAGGTTTAACAGGAATAGGAGGAGGTAATTGTGCATGATCATTATTTGGACTAAGACTTGTATTGTTCACATTAGATCGTGGCGTTGATGTTATTTGATGAGTCAAGTAATGATGACTATTGCTATCGATGTTCGGAATCAGATTTTTGTCAGGCTACGAACAAAGAAACAAGTTAAAACAAATGAAACATAGTACAACGAAAAAATAATTACTCACACGTGGACTTAATTTTGGTGATAAAGTTCGATTCGTTATTTTAGACGATGAATCATTTATATTTTGTGAACCATTATGGTGCTCGGTTGTACGATGATTAAGCACTACTGATGATGAAGAGGTTGTCGTTTGAACTGGAGATAATGTGGGGTTTTGTTGTTGTTGTTTCTGCAACGAATGACGCATTAATGGAGGAGTTGTCGGTTGTCGAGTTGAACTTGGTGAATGGGGCGTTTTTGAAAGTTCACTATTATTATTATTATTATTGTTATTATTCGATGAAGTTGGAGAAGATATTTGAGACTGCAAAATGAAAAAAGAACTGAGTATATGTGGAATATATAATATTTATAAAGATAATCTTTCTAAGCTCGTTGCACCCAAATATGGATGAAAAATTGATAAATATACCTCTGTGGGTTTGAAACCATAGCAAATTAATAAATTAATAGTTTCACTTGACATACTAATTGCTTTTTGAGCATCTTCCAAACGTACACCAAACAAACTTTGATTGTTAACCTATAGTGACACATATACATACACAAATAGTACATAAAAAATTATCTTAATTCACCATTGTCTGTCATGTGTGCGTTATGTTTAAGTTCGAGTCTTTCTTTTATTATTATTATGATGGAAAAAGAAAAAATATAAAAGTATTTATACTACTAGCTAGTTATTCAATTACAGCATGGAAAGAATCTATAAAATTTGAAATACCAAGTAGCCAGGCACAACATCAAGCATCTATTGAACGTAAAAATAAATTTTCTATTAGCAGCACATGCTGTTCAGCATAACACACTGTATCACAAAGATCATATTAAACGTAAAATAAGAAGATGATAATAAATCATTATTATATAGAAACTAAACAATCTCATGACAATTTCATACATAACTGCCCGAATAACTGGATGTCCTAGGAGGGGTTGGTCTTGTGCATCAGGAACTGGATTAACTTCATGAATTCTTTCTGATGTTTCATTTGCAACTTCTCTCAATGATGTTGCCAATGAATTAAGTGTATGCTCTCTTTCGTCAATCGATATATCTTCTGTTGTATTAATAGCGTAAATAATTTCATTTAATTCACATAAACTCAATGATGATTGAATAGTGGATATTGCTTGCGCTTGTTGTGGCATATCTGAACCTGATGATGTATCTAAACTTGTATTTAACGAAAAATCATTGGTTGAAGATAAATAGGCATCAGCTGCGTGTAATAAATCAATTTTAACACGTTTGAACGATGATAATGATGGTGATGATACGCCAGTGTCAGATTCATCACATGAATCAGATATCCAAAAAAGAGATGCTTTTTTTTGCTCAATACTATTTTGTTTTGATGTTGAACGTGATGACGAAGATGAAGAAGATGGAGATGATGAATAATGATTTTTCCACGCTAATTCTTGCATATATTTCAATGGATGTAAATCAATATGATTATTGTTATTGTCTCGTGGTTTAGATAAAGCAGTGTCGTCATTACCACAAAATAAACAATTCTCCGCATGTTGTTCATGCTCTTCCTCGCATAATGTTTGTGTTTCACCTACATCTTCTTCTTCTTCTTGGCTTTTAGATACCCATGATTGTTTTCGATTAACAATATTATAACTAGATAATGATGTGTATGAATGAACGAGTGGATGATCGTTGACTATTTCATTTTGAAACACCAATGATTTAGTTGATAAACGATCATCCGAATTCTCGTTTAAAAAATGATCAATTTCAGCTACAAGCTGATCATTATCATCAGAGAGAGCATTTGAACTAATAGCATTGTTAGACGATGAACTAAGAGCTTCACTTAAACATTGAATAAGATCACCATTTATTTCATTTTCACCGTTTACTTTTTTATTTTCAATTTTCAATTCATTTGGAGAATTAGAATCACTACTATTACTTGTTGACGATGATATAATTATATCTTTTATGGTGACAACTGGTGCTAATAAATGATGTTTTAATGATGTGAGTTTTTTATGATTTGAACGATTTTGAGTTAACACTGGAGATGAATAGTTTGGAAATAGTAATGAAAAACAACAACAATAACAAGAACGATTATGATGCCTTTTTGTTTGAGGTTGATTAAGAATTTTTTCTTTCATTCTTGATAATTTATTTGGCACTGAATAAAAACGTTTTTTTCGATGATGACAATAATATGTTGAAAATTTTGATTTATTTAAATTTAATGTTACTATATCATCTAAATTTGTCTCACAGTAATTTTCAATAGATTCTTCGTCGATGCTACTGTTGCTACTATATGAACAACAATTATTCTTATATTTTGTTGCCTACAGAAATAAAAAATAAGATTTTCAAAAGTTTTTGATTTTAAATTTCGATAGGGTGTGATGGGTGTCATGCGAAAAGCATTACATAAAGCAAAGTACACTTGAGTGTGTGTATGTGTGTGTATGTGTATGTGTATGTATGTATGTGAGTGACGATGATAATTATAATTAAACGACAATGATAATAATAGATGACAAATAATAAGAACCAACACCAGCAGCAACAGTAGCTTGAATATCCCATTATTGTCTTAAAAATATTGTTTATGTGCAGATAGGAGAAAAATAAACGATACAAGAACATAAACGCACAGATGACAAACGATGCGTATACTGGCGAGGCGAGAGAAATAATAGCAGAAGTTTGTTTCTTCTGGATGGTAAATACCTCTAATATTCTTGTACCAACAGTTAAATGACCATATGCAGGACTACCCTCTTTTACCTAATAGAAAATACATATATTATTAAAGCAAAACTTTTTTCTATTAATAGTATGATTTTGTATTACTTCTGTAACAAATATGCCATCATCTTCTTGATCATCGGGATTTACTCGTTTACCATCAACTCCACCGTTAATACGAATACCAAGTGGTTCACCGGTAGCACGTGAAATTTGAATTTCCTTCAAAAATACACGATATCAATTAAAACATAGTTGAACTGATTTAAAATAGAAATACTTTTAATCCAGCTGGTTGTGGTTCATGTCGTACTAATAATACAACTTCAGTTGTTTGCTCAATAAGAGCATTGACTGCATCCATATGTGTTGCTTGACTAACATCACGATTGCTTACCTATAAATAAAATTTTGCAGAATAACTTCTGATTCTCTCATACTCTGTAAAATATACTTTTAAAATACGATCACCAATACGAAGATTTGTTCGAGAAGCTGAACCGCTTGGTTGAATCTAGAAAGAAGTACGATTATATGAATAAAAAAGATAAACACAAAACTGATCACATTTACCTTTGAAACAAAAACTCCACGTTCAGTTATTCCAAATGGATGACATGCTTGATCCATTCCACCGACAATACTTAGACCCATGGGACCAGCCCCTTTAACTATTCTTACTTCCTAAAAGAAAAGGAATAATTTAATTTATTCTGATAAAATGACTAAGTACTTGTTAATGGTAGTGGACAATTTCTTACTTCAACGGTATTGTCAATTGAATTTGTTTTCTCTACTGAATCTTTATTCGACAATTTTCCTTTTGTTGCATAGTCATCGAAATTTCGTTGTTTTGATGCATCAATTCGTGATTGTTGTTGTTCTTGTTCTTGTTGTGTTAAATATTTTTCTCTGTATAAAACAAGTTCAAGACTTTTTCCAACATTCATAATGATATCAACAGCTTGATCGTGACTGGCTGTTGATACATCGTAACCATTAATAGCTAATATTCGATCACCAACTAATATTTCACCTTGTTTGTCAGCAGCACCGTTTTCCGTTAAACGGGATATATATAAATCATGATTATCATCGACAGGTGACTGCTGTTTTTCGGTATCATCTGCGTTCTCTTGATGATTATTTCGTCCACCAGCAATTGAAAATCCAAATCCTCTATCATCACGTGTGATAATTGTTGTAAATTTTTCACCTTCTTTTAGAGCATTTGTATGTTGTTTTTGATGATCTCCTCCGACTGTAGTGGACGGTGATGGTATGATTAACTCACGTAATACAACCATTTCGATATTGTCACCGGCATTTTTTAATGCTGATACAGCATCACGATGTTCAACATTATTTAACGAAATACCATTCACAGATAATAGTTTATCACCTGTAATTAAACCAGCTTGACCAGCTGGACCTTCTTCATTCACTTTTGTTATAAATATACCCTAAAATCATGAACGATAATAATAAACTTCTATCACTTTCTCTCTACGATCACTTACATAATCATTATCTTTGTAAGCGGTTGATCCAATTCCACCCGCAATACTAATACCAAGACCTAAGTTTTGTGTTCGACGAATAATGAGAGTAAGTTGTTCATGTTCAATGGTCATTGGACGAGACGAGGATTGTTTTAGCTATAAGAAACAGAAGTATTATTGTTTCAAGAACTACAATCACATCACAGAGCAGTTAGTTAACGTAAAAGTAAGTCATTAACGAACAAAAGTAAGACCAATATTTTTGCTTCAGTATGACGCAAAAAACTAATTAAAAATACTCACATCTCTTACTGGACTTGTGACCGATGTTTTATTTGGACTCTGATTTAATATTTGCTAAAAAATAATAATTAAGAATAATTTTTAGGTTTCTCAAAAAAAAAACTGATGATCTTTTCACTTACTTCTATAGAAAGTTGATCAGCATTTTTATTAAGAATACGTTTATTCTTCAAATGATGTGGCGTGTCTCTACGATGAAGTTTTTGTGATATACTATCTTTCTTTTCTCCTTCGTTTAGTGTTGTATCATCAGAAAATTCAACATGTTTTTCTACAAGAGATTGATCACCGGAATGATAAACATCATCATGGTCATTGTCAGGATTATGTTCCGTCTGAAAAAGGACACAGGATATTAGCGAAAAAAAGTCATACTTTTAATCAAACTTACATCAGAATCCTGATAACCGGAACTTGTCTCAGGTGGACAATATTCAATCGTATCATGTGCATGTGACGAATTCGTCGTTGTTCCGGATCCGTCTAAATAAAATAGTACATCTTTCGAGATGAATATTTTTTTTTTTCGACGATTGATTTATTTATTTTTACCTGGAAGACTTTTATTTTGTAATGATGTTAGAGATAATGGTTGTTGTTTATTATTAACTTCTTTTTCTACATCGTGTACATATTCATCGTTAGTATTATTACTTGGAATTGATCCAGAATGTTGTTGATTTCCATGTCCATGATGATGTAATATATGACCGTCTGTATGTAGTTTTTTGGCTACTTTATTTCGCCATGTACGAAGATCTTTTGGATGCGGTGTATTATGTCGTTGAAGACTACTCTAAAATTATAAAAATAAATATTTATTTAAATATTAAATAGTTTAAAAGAAAATTCTTTTTACTTCTTTGATGTCTTCGAATTGATCGGCAAATTTAACTGATCCTGTTCGTTCATGTCGATCTTCTTTGTCTGATGTATCATCATTATATTTTGCTGGTGTTGTTTGTGCTAGAGATAAGGGAGTAACAGTTGGTACTGTTGCTGTGACTGTTGGTTCAATGTGTAAACTTTGAGATTTGGATGCACTCAGTAAATTTTCTGAAAAAAAAAGATTGATTAGAAATACATTCTATAGTAACTCAATATAAATAAAGCAAAATGATATTAACAAAAAATATACAGAGAAGAAATGTGTGTGTGTTTTACTGAAAATTGGAACAAAACGAAGAAAAAAAAAATGGAAGTAGATACGCGCACAGGTATACCAGTAATTCAAAAACAAAAAGATTATGAAAAGCATAAATGTGAAACATATGTATATAAACTGTGCTTAATGTACAGAAGAGCAGCAATTAGCAGCAGCAGAGCAACACCCTATATCTCTATGCATAAATATTATTTTCTATCTATCTATACCTCTCTTAATAACTGCTTCGACCGTATTTTCTTTCAGTAACTATAAAAATAACAACAACACGTAAAACTCGATAAGAATGATCACAAAAGTGTTACGTATTGACTACAGAAAAAACTAAATAGCTGACTGGTTTAAATACACAAATGTATCAGCTAATGAGAAGTGCTAAATAGCAAAACTGTCTTCTAGGTATAGAGATATTTTCAGCAAAGCAATTTTCTATCACGTACCATACGGAGACAAAAATTTAATTCACAACGATGGTTACTATGATTGGCGACGCAGAATCACACTTAAAATGCGATCTGATACGAAGGACAACGAAAGATTCAAGCGTACATTGATTATCTATCATATAACTGACTAAAACAATGTTTTATTAAATGAAAAACGAGTATCGAAGTTTTCAGAGAACATCATATCTTAAGAGTGTATTCTTATCATATTTTCTCAAATTTGGTTCAATATGTCCAACATTTTGGTATATTATTCATGGGCATACTGTTTTTTATATGTACAAAAGTCTTTGAAATTAATAAAACATCAATTTTTTTAGAAACGAAGAAAAACAAGTCAATATATCTAACGACGATTCTTTATCATACAGCCAGATATGTGACTTGTTGGATTCTGCATACTGCAATATAATCAGCGATTTCAATTAAAAGGGGAAGAAGAGGGGATTAACTGAATAGTTTTCTTCTCTTTTAGAAATCACTAAGAAAAGTTTTCTTTCTCTTAGATTTTTTATTATAGATGCTGAGCATAGCATACCACACAAAGCATATGAACGTTGGTAACTAACTCTTCTACAGCAAGGGAATTTCGTGACGTTTTTTCTTCATTTTATTGTGTCGCTATATATCAAACCGAATCATGCAGAGAATCGCGAAATGTCTTAAATTGAAGAGAAAAGTCTTGTGAACATTTTAAGACGTATCTGCACTCACTTTTTGAAGATTTTAATAGAACATTGAGTACTACTCGAATTATTTTCACAAGACTTTTCTCTTCAATTTAAGACATCTCGCGATTCTCTGCATGGTTCGGTTTGATATATATCGACACAACAAAATGAACAAAAAACGTCACGAAAGTCCATTGTTGTAGAAGAGTGAGCTGCTAATGCTCATATATGTCTTCTTTTTTTGCTACAGATAAATATTTTACACACATACCCATTGATGCTGTTGTATAATGTTGTTGTGGTAATAAATAACATGTCAAAATTTTTTCACCCGTATTACTATCAATATCTGTTTGAAATTTTAACATTGGTTGTGCTTGATTTTCCGCTAACCAAATGGCTTTAAGATCACAATCTAATAATGAACATGGTAAATAGGGCAATCGATTACCAGATAAATCTAGTACATGTAAATGTTTTAATTTCGATAATTCATTTGGAATACGAGTTAAACGATTATCACGCAAAGATAACACACCCAATGATTCACATTTACTTATCTAAATAAACACAACAAACATGTTCACTTGTGAGTGAAAGTTGTTGTCACAGTGCTTATAATTTTTGTGTATGTTTAAGAATGTTTGTCTCGAATAATCAGAAACAGTGTATGAACTCTTACCTCGACTGGCAATAATGTTAACTGATTTCTATCCACATTTAAATTTGATAACTTTTTTAAATTTCCTATTGTTGTCGGCAATTCGCTGAGAGCATTTTCTGTCAATATCAATTCGTTTAACGAAGTACATTGTCCAATTTCGGAACACAACTGTCCGAGATTATTCGAATCGATTTTTAATATTAATAATTTTGATAATCGTCCAATCGTCGCAGGTATTTCATCTAATTGATTTGTTGATAATTCAAAATTAGTTAGCGATTCTAAATCACCAATTTCATTTGGTAGTTGTGTTAATTTATTATCAGATATATCCAGACATTGTAGTCGTTTTAAATGTCCGATATCAACGGGGATTTGATTTAATTCATTTATATCTAACCATAATTCACGCAATGATGCTAAACGTCCTATACCACTGGGTAGTTGTTCAATTTCATTACTACCCAAATCAAGTGATTCTAATCGTTGTAATTGAGTTAATGATTCAGGTAATGATTTTAATAAATTTTCTCGAACTTCTAATAAACGAAGATTAGTTAAACTAAATAAAAAAGAAAACAAAGAAATCAACATTATTGCACATTTACAAGAAGATTTAAATTTATGATAATTCTGTAATTATCTATATCTTGTTAAAAAAATATTCATTTTTTTTACCTGCCAATTTCATCTGGAAGTTGTGTGAGTGAGACATCATTCAATGTTAACTGACTTAAATTACGTAAATGAATGAAGCCAGGCGGTAAACTAAAAGAATGAAATAAATGTATTTTAAGAGTGAGAATAAACAACAAAAGAAGAAAAAAATAATGACGCACTTTTTGGCTAATGGATTACCACTACAATCTAATGTTTGTAAACTTCGACAATGCCGAATATTGTCTGGAATTTCAGCTATATCTAAAACAGAAATAGTAATAAATAAATAACGAAAGAAATCTTTTAAAAGACAAATAGTTTTTTTCTGCTTTAACTTTCCGTAAACGAGGATATAAAGTTAAAATTGTTTGCTGTTATTTCATATTGTTGTATAATCCAACTATCATAGAAAATATGTTATAAATCTTAACAGTTTGCACTCTTATATTTTACACATAATATATTGGACACTATTTCTGGTTGAAAAGTTTTTATCATTTTATCCTCCATACGAACTGCCTATGAAATATAAAGTTTTAATCTTTGAAAACTTCTGATTGATGAGTTATGATTTTTCAAAGCCTTCAAAATAAATATCAATTTTGTGATGGTCCTGTTTAATCGTTTCGTAGAATACGTTTGAACATTTTACTTTCATGTCGAAATAGATTAAAGTTTTATACAAGTAGAAAAAACGTTCAAGTGTATTTTGCGAAACAGTTAAAACAGACTGTGCGATTCGAATACAGATTTCTAATAGAAGCGTGCCTTTTAGGCATGTAATAATCACAAATTATCAGCCGTAAAAAACGAACATATTTTCAGTTTTCATTCATTGCACTATCACCGAAGAACTGTATGTTTATGAAAAAGTCATGTTCATCGATTATCGGTGCATGCTCTTTATTAGTATTCTCAATCTATTTTTGATAGCACTTTAAGAAATATAAGAAATATAGCTGTTTTTTCAAAATAACTTTTTAACAAGATACAATATAAACCGATGTTTTTTTGTCATTCAAAGACTGTTCTTATCGACTGGCTGAAAAATTATATTCTCAGTATCACATGCAAAAACAGCTTGTCATTCAACATCCTCCCATGGTAGACTATATATGTTCTTCTAAAGCAAGTCATCGAGTAAATACTTTAAAATTATAGAAAATTAACAAAATATCAAAACTGTATTAGTTACTAAAGAGAATTTTTCAGAAATGGCTAGAGATTCATGAATTGAAAATTCATTGTTTCAATCTTTTTCGTAACATTGTCCTATAAATGAAACCAAAACTGAGTAGACTATTAAATTATGAATTATTTTTGGTACTAAGCAAATAGCCTACAGTCATCAATTTTCTCTAAAGTGTTAGATTTTATATTAAGTTCTTTGATTTTTTTCATCGAGAACAAACATTATCAAGAAATGCAGAATAGTCAACAATCTATGTTTTATTCATTTTTAATGTTAATTACACTCGTTCAGACGTGATTTGACGATTTTCTGAAAAATCTGACCATTCCTCTTGAATTTACGTGAATATATAGTGCACACTTAATACAATGAATACACTCCAGAAGACATAGATGGACAAACTAGTTTTTCAAGACTCTTTAAATATACCAGTTTATATTGTATCTTGTTAAAAAGTTATTTAAAAAAAACAGCTATTTTTCTTATATTGTGAAAACGATAGTTTAAATGTAAAAATAAGTTAACATCTACTTTTCAACTTTAGTTTTCATAATTGTTTCATGTAAACAGTCATCTTCAATTTAAAATTCTGATCAATATATCTCGATTCGATATCCCTAAAAACTATGTTTTATTCATGACAAAATCTTATAAACCAATTTTTAATAGTATTTCTTTTACATAATCAAGTACGCGTTCTTTAAATATTTTTCTTAAAATTTGTCAATATGTCACAAAACTATTTATTTTCGATTTGTTTTTTTTATTGGCACTTGTGTGAAATGCAAATGCAATGCATTTCTACTGAATAGACAATAAAAATTAACATTTATTTCATAATACACTGCGTGTGTCTGTTCTTTCTCTCCCTCTTTCTCTTTTTCTTTCTTTCTTTCTTTCTTTCTTTCTTTCTTTCTCTCTCCTTGACGTAACCGGAAGACTGTGTGTGTGTATCAAATAGTTATTATATTACTATAAATCGAGCGTGTACATCTGTATGAAATGAATGAATAAAAAAAAAATCGCATAAGAAAAAAAGAAACTTTTGTCTCGTAGGACTTTATGTTCATTCTTCATTATTTTTCTTTTCTTTTTGTGAGGTAGTCAATAATAGGGAGAGAAAAGAAAGACAGACAAGATTTTTATCATTGAAAAAAAAAATAAAAATTGACGACTTTTCATTATTCGATCCAAAATAAGATTGAAAGAAAAAAAGATCTATGAGATGAAAACAAAAACTAAACGTCTTTAACTGTTTACCATATAATTTTCTATCATTAGAACTATAACACGTAACACATACAGAAAAATTCTTGTCATTGAACTTTGCAACAATGAAGGAAAAACTATTTCTGTTTAGATTATCGTGACATGAATTTCTTTACTATCAAGATAGATGATAAAATGCGGTTAAAAATTCATATTTAGTAAAGAATAAAAGTAGTTGCAATGATTGTTAAGAGAAAATATCTAAGAAATTTGTATATGATCATTTGAACAATTTCGGTAATAAGTATTTGATCTTCTTCATATAGAAAATTGTTCATAAAATACAAGAGAGAAAAGTTAAATAAATTATTGTTTACTGTTTTATTTCATCCTTTTAAATTCTGAAATCTTTCTCCTATTCTATCTTTATCTAATACAGACTTCATGAAATTCAATTATACTAATCATCTCGTGTATTTTCCTTCCTTTTTTTCTATTGTAAAAATAAATCAAAGAAGACCATCGTGACCTGATCTAATTTAAATTGAATACTCACCATTTCTTGAACAATCAAGTTCTTCTAAATTAATTAATTGACCAATTTCAGGCGATATTCGTTGTATATCATTATCACTAAATGTTAATCGTCGCAATTGTGTTAAACGATAGACACCCTAGAAATAATAAGTAAAACAAGGTATCAGATCTACTGAGTAATATTATTTTTTGCTTTCATTTTGTTAACAAACAACCTAACGGTCATATATGTCATTTCTTTTGTTGTTATTGAAAATAACGGAAATTATTAACATTTTTCTTTCCCTCCGTGTATATCATTGGTAATCATGCATATACGTAATTCTTTCGTTCAATTATGACATACACACACACACACACACACACACACACACACGTCAATAACAAAAACAAAAACTTGAATATGTTTTTAATCTCCTTTTTCATTGAGATTTATCTAGAGTTTTGATCAAACTTTTTGATACATTAATTCTTCTATCATGCAATAGTCTTGTAGTATTAAAAGAAATAAACAACACTTTCATTGAAAGATTTATGTCAAGGTCATGTCATTTGTCTATTAAAAAAAAAGAAGCCCACTCTAAATTATGTAAAATTTATTAGAAAACATAAAAACATACTTTTGGTAATTCTTGTAATTGATTTGCATCAAGTAAAAGTTCTTCTAATGTTCTTGTATAACGTAAAACATCATCTGGTACTGTCGTTAAATTACAATGTCGCTTATCAACTTGTTCCAAGTTACGATTACAAAACGGTAATGGAAAACATTTAAACATTGTTTTCCCGTTTAATTATAAATTAAAATTAATTTTCGTTTTTCGAATTCATTAGGAGAATAACAGATAAATAAATAAATAATAAAATAGAGACTTATGACGAACAAAAAACAAAAACAACAAACAATAACTATTCTTTGAAAATCGTTGATTAACTTTTTAAATGAAGAATATTATTTGTCCGATTTTGTATCTGAAAAAGTCAAAAAAAAAAACAATAAACGATTGTAACACATATTTAACAAGTGGTAATAATAAAATAGTGATATTATTAACAACGAAAAAATTAAATCTATTTGATAAATATAAATAAAACGATAAACAGTCTATACATGTTACCATTTATTTATGCAATCAGATAGAACGAATAACATTTAGATGAGTGGAATATAAATGAACTGAGGTCTTTCTTTTGATATAAATTTTTGTTCTTCTCAGAATAGAAATGAAAAAAAAACAAAATTTTTTTTTTGTTTCATTCAAATATTCTAAACTTTCAACTATCGAAAAATAGAAAACATGAATTTTCTTGTACAAATAGAAATGTGAACCATACACGAATTTAACTTAAGCAATAAACTACAAAACTAAATTCACTATTCACTATGTTTCTCTATGTTGTACAAATAATTGAAGTTATGTAATTGATTCAATGTTTTCTAGTATCAGTTTTCTATAGGTACTAACTGGTTATGTCATTGAAAAAAATCTTCTAAATATACATACACAAAGAATAACAGTGTATTGTAGACTGACTCTTGTCTAAAAAAATCTTTTACACTGAATGATTCGGTCTTCAAACAAATTAGTATGGCAAAATGTTATGTTCTCTTAATGAAATTTGTATTCTTTAGTTGATAAATTCTTTTTTCTATGTCTAGAAAAGGCGAGAGTCAATGATATAGCAAAAAGTTGACTCAATATTCTTGTGTGTACTTACCAATATTGCATGCAATAGTTAATAAAAAGAACCGATAGAGTCAAGAAAAATTTCATATAGTCAAATTTAAGAAAAGAAAGCTATAGAAAATATTAGAATCATAACAATTCGTAAGCGTACCTCATACGTATCTATCATTGTATTTCTTTTTGAACGAAAAAAATGATCATAGAATTTTTATGTTTTAGAAAAAATATCCCTTTTTTTGTGGAATAATTAAAATATCTAATTATTTTAAAGAAAATAATCAACTTGTCATATTCAAAAGTGTAAACTAAATTTTCAAATGTGTTTGACGTGAAAATGTATAATAAACTGACAAAAAGAGTTGTTTGTATTTCATTTTAGTATTCTCTGATAGTATTGTTTGTTATTTAAATTTTAAAATGATGTTATGATAACCAATATTTTAGAAATTGTACTCATTTTAACAGGAGAATAACAACAATAACTCTTTCTGTTCAATTTTTTATGCACTTATTTATTCGAATACATTTAAAAACTTGATTGGTTTGTCAATTTTGAATGATGACTATAATATTAGAGAAACCTTATTTTTAAATATATTTCTTTCTTTATTTTTTTTTGAATAATGTTTCTAAAATTCTCATATGTTTATACTTATCGCTTACAAGTCTTCAGACTTCGTTCATACTGTTTGATTTATTAAAGTAATTTCATTATGATGAACGTGCTGCTTCTAATCATTAGAACATGTGGGAAAAAAAAATAATTTTTTTTTTTTGCTGCTATTTTTTATTTTTTTATTTGAGCCATTATCATATATATGACCTATGTCAATGTTATTTCAAATCACTCGAATTACTTCTCAGATATTCTCTAAATACTATCGATGAAGATAAAAAAAACGTATTATTATAAATTTTTCGTCTCTGTTTAAGATATTTTGTTTTTTTGATCAATCAAATTTTGTCAATTCATATTTTATCTAAGATTGAAGAGTTTCAAGAAAGTTTCTAAACATAAAAGTTTGAATGAAATTTATATCCGTTCCCCTATAGTGAGAAAAGTGTCTTTTGTTTTTTGAATAAATTGAACTCAATATCGTTTAAAATGGTAAAAAAATCACTAGGATTCACCTTTCATCAATTTTTGAAGTAGAAATAAAAAAAAAAAAGAAAAGTCTATTTTTAAGGAAAAACAGAATTAGATTTTCGCGTTCTGTACTTACTAGAATAAAGAAAAAAAAGTTTTTTTTAGTTGCGGTAGGACAATAAAAGTAAGTATTAATAAGGAAAGAAAAGCAAGTTTAAGCCATAGCATCATCTATATTTTATATGTTGTTATTTTAAAGCGATGAAGAACACACACACACACACATCTTCTCTTTTTCTTCATTTTTTTATTTCACGTGTCTCATGTTCAAAACCTTGATCATGTTCGCGTGTATAAAATATACAGGGTTTATAGTTTAGTTTATGCGAGTATTTTCTTCATCATGTAGTTCTTCTATTTTCTTTTTGTCTTATATATCTACTTTACTCTCTCATAGTGTGTGGATGTGTGTGCGTGTATACACGATGTTCTGTTAAATGAGCCGACACGATCGACTACATAAATTAAGAAAAGAAGAAGAAATAAGAAAAATCAAGATGTAGATCTCTCTCTATATATATGTTTATGCGTGTACACAGAGAGATTATGTATAAAAAAAGAAAGAAGAACAACCTAAAAACTAAATAGAATGAGAAAGATCAAACGAAAAAACAACGAGTAAAGTGTGGAATAAACTATAAAATATATTGTTGTCGTTCTGACAGATGAATTTTTAAACACTCAAATAAGACTCATAAATAAATAAAATATAAGAAGACTCATAATCAGTCTCCCCCTCCTCTCTCCGATCATCATTTGAAAAAAAATATCGTTATGAGTATAATTGACTCAAAAAATTATGTGTGCAGGGTGTATATCAAACTCAATTTTTATAATAGGAAAAAAGAGAAGAAAATCTTCAAACCTCTATTTTTTACGACACAAAAACAAAAAGAAAAATGGACTTTTTGCTTTCTTTTCTCTGCATTCTCGATCATACACCATCACTCTAAATAAAAAATGTATAGATATCTAGAAACAAAACAAAAAGAAAATTTTTCTCGTTTCAGCTCTGAAGTAATAGATACAATAGTAATGATGATGAGTTGAATATACGAAGATGATGCCTAAAGAGAGAAAAAGAAATAAAGAAGAAAAACTATGAACTATATACACCATAAGAACATAATAAGAAAATCTAAAGTAGAAGCAAAAGTTATGTACATGTTACAAAGACCGAAATATAAATGTATATACTACACAAAAAAACAACATCAACAGGTCATCCATTGCAAGAAATGAAGACAAGACATAACCCTGAGCAGTGCAGAGAGATTAACCTTATCCTCTATACACATGATCAATACTCATCAGTAAACCAGTATCATAATTTTTCTTTTCAAGAGAAAGTTGATGATTTCCATTGACCTTATTACTTTCAACTTTACTCATCAAACAACCGATTATCTTCAAATATGTTAGCCTACAAGACAAAATTTCTTATTCTTATTTATTTTGATAAAAAAGTAGGAGAAAAACTGTACTAAAAGCAATCTTTCAGTGTTTATACAGTTTGATTAAACGTATAGAAGACTTATAAAATTCTTATATGAATAGAGAAGGGCAGAAAAAACATCATTGTTGCATAACTGAAAGTTGAAGAAATGTTTGCCATATTTTTCTGACATAGAGAAATCATGACTCTACTTTTTAAATGAAAAATTCTTCAAGTTTATCTAACGATTGAAATAGTTGAGTTCAACTTCATTTGGACTGTATTGTAAGAATGACACACGTTTCAATTCAAAGTTAATTTAATGCATGAAAATGATTTGGCAAGTAATCTATTACAAGAGAAAAATAAGTTTATACTTGAATATAAAATCCTCGAGCAATTTTTTTGCTAGATTTTTCTATGTAACTGAAGAATTTTTCTATTATAATCGGAAAACATTTTTCTTCTCACAGAAAAAAATATATATATTTTCTTTATTAGATTACGTTCAAGAATGAATAGCTAGTTAACCGTCATTCAATGCAAGGTCACAAATGTGTATGTTTATGCCTGTCTAGAATTGTTATCTGATCAAATAAGACGTAATTTTTAATAAACAATCACACAGATTTTGCAAGAAAATATTTTTTCTACCTTAACTTATCTTCGACATTTGAATAATGCCATACAACAATGTACAATATAACATAAAAAAACGTTAGATAAGATTTTCTATTGCGATTGTAAAAAAAAAATAGAAAACAACAATGATCAAATAAACAGAAAAATATCCATTATAGATGATAGCAAATCTAGAAAAGATTTTTGTTTTCTTCAACATATAGTCTCATTCATAGAGCGAAAGCACCAAACGTTCAACTTCACGAAAGCTTCCATTAGTCAAAAAAAAAAAAAAAAAGATAATTTCTTCTGCTACATTACTGAAATCTATCAAAATGTGGCTATTTTTATAAAAAAGAATGAAATATAATGTATATCATTCTTTTTTTAGTAATAAAAAACTTTTAGAAGAACATTCTAGGAAAACCACTTTGGGTTTTTTGTTTAAAAAAAAATGATTCAAATGCACAAAACATTGGAATGTACCACACGCTGATATTTCGAATAAATCTGGGTCTATTCTCATACAGTGTGAGAAAAAGAGAAAAAATTTCAAGCAGTTCTGCTCCATTCTTAATTCTCACACAGCTTTTATTCTCTTTATTAACAGAACCATTTTCTGTCAAGTTTTACAAAAAAAACAAAAAATAGTACGTATCGACACAGAAGAAAAGATTTCAATAAGCACCGTCAAGCAGCTGTGTAATGAGTATGCATAGAGTCAGGTATGACGAGAGATGTCACTAGTTCAAAAAAGAGAAACCTTCGATAAACGACGAATTTTGGAAGCAAATTCTTTTTTATTTATTTTATTATAAACTAACGAAAAAAGTCTCATCGAATAGAAAAGTGATAAAAAAAAAGTCAATTTGAGCTATTAAACTTACGTGAGAAAAAAGTTTAAAAATAGAGAGAAAATATTTGGATTTTCTTTTTTGTTGGTTGAATGATACAATTATATTTTTAACGGTATGCTAAAGACAAAATAAAAATATGAATGAATAAATCCATTGTTTGCAATCCTCTTTTCAATGATACTCAATATTTGTTTATCTCATATTGACGATGTTCATAGCTGACATAGTTCAATTGATAGTGACAACTCATTTTCATCAACAAAATATAGAAGAAGAAACATTTTAAAATGTATAATAGACAGTGAATATATAGAAATAGACACACACGATTCTCACTTTTTCGTTTTATAACATAATTTCAATCAATGTGAGTATTAAGGAATTATAATGTTATATTCTGAGAATAGAGAAAGAGAAAGAAATGAAAAAAATGTGTAGCCATTCGGGCACGCTAAAAGTTAACAGATGCAAGAATACTTGTGCTAATCAACCATTAACAAGCTCGAGTCAATAACTGGATAAAAAATAAATAAAAAAAAAGAAGAAAATTATATTTTGTTAAACTATTATATAAAGTTCTAATAATCATATTTAGATCTGATACGTCAGGTTTATCAGTCAATGACAAAAGTTCATATACTGAACGAACGAATATATATATATATATATATGAGTCTATCACAGTTCTTTTTTCTTTCAATTTGTTTACGATCAACGAATAAATAATAATAACTCTATTACATCAATAAAACTTTTCTTTTGGATACACACAGAATTATTATTATTAGCATTATTAGTGATATAAGTCATTTGATAAGTATATATACTCGTTCTTCTTCGCTTATTTCCTTTCTCGTCTTTCTATTGATGACGTTATTGCTACTACTGACTGATGTTGTTCTCATCATCATACTTGATCTCATAAAGTGGAATATGAGATATATATTATATGAAAGAACTCGAGAAGAAAAATAGAAAAAAGTGAAAGATCATTATCTCATTGCGAAGATATTAGATCAATATAAATAAATAGAATATAACTGCGATCACTTCCATAACGGTAAAGAAACAAATAAAAATTAGTTTTATAACACATTGAACATATGAACACAAAATCTTTCATCGTGATGTCTTGAAAAAAGTGCTATTAAATTATTTTCAATCAAACCAAACAAACATGAAAAATTTTCATATATGGCACAAGACAATACATTTTTCTCAGCTAATTTTAGGTGAAAATATCTCTTGAGTCTCAGTGATTCAAGCAAGATTTTGACATCTAATATAAACGGTAAAACGAGAATGACTAACGAACCAATTTGTCTAGACTCAATAAGATGTGACAAACAATTTACCATAATATTCTTCTAATATAGTTTAAGTTAGAGAGTTGAAATAAAACTTGGCGACTACTTATTTAAAACCTTTTTCTGAAAAATAAACAAAATAATTACAGTTTAACTTTACATACGAAACATTATTTCTTTACAATAACAATTTCCATATATTTTTACATCACACTTATAAGCAATTTTTAAAACATTCACGATCAACTAGAAGTACAAACCAAAAAGCACTCAGTAAGAACTTTTGATTTATATACAGAAATTTCAATAAAACTATTAAGACAAAACTCAACACCTTCATCATCAAACGAGACCGTGTTTCACTCTATTAGCAATTTAACTAATTACTTTTTTGTTGGTAAAAAAAATTGTTACTTGTCATTTTCTTGTAATAAAATAATCATTTGAAATATTGTGAGAAATAGATCTCTGACAGACAAAAGTGATAGTAATATATAACAAACTGGTAATTGTTGAAAAGAAGATACAACTTATCAGTTTCGTATGTTGCATAAGACTAATAATTTTTGATACTTTTTCGTTCAAAATATTATAATGGAAATTTTTTTACTTATGTTCTAGAAAAATCAAATTCAAATCAAATTCTAGAATAAGTATGGTACTGTACTCTTACAGATTTTATACGATGGATTGTACTTTTTATATTCTTTCCTCGTCATTCTCCGTCTTGTGATTTATAAGTTGAATCTCAGTAATCCAAGAAAAATCGACTCTTTTCATGTTATTATCGTATAGATAGAACAACGAAAAGATTTCGTGGCCTTTTCTTCTAAAAAATAAAAACTAACGAATATTTGACGCATTCACACACACACAAAGAAAGAAGAAATAAAATAATAAACATTATTTTTATTGTGACATTTGCCTATAGAAGAGAAAGAAAACTATTTACATCTTTTTTACTTGGCTCATATTCAACACTCCGTTTTTTGAGAGACAATGTAAAACAAATAACAAAAGACCGACAATAAGGGTAAAACAATAAACAGATTCCAAGCACCAGAAATGAAGTTTCTGCGATGCTTACTTTCTTTGTGGGAGTCATTTTCTTTTACTCTCACACTTTTCGTCCATTTTACCGATGAATAATCGCTTAGCAGTGATTGATTCTTCAACAACTGTAATTTGGTGTGATTCATATAATCTACTAATGGCCTGAGAAGAGACCTAATGATGAAATGAGCTCAGATGAAAACAAAGTGGACGGTATATCTTTAAATAAAATAGAGTGAAATTTCAGTGTTGAACACTGGACTCAATTATGGCAGAAAGGCATAGTCTGAGTTTCAGTTTAAACTATATTCAGATTTTTCCAAAAAATCAACACCGAATTAGGTTAATAATAAATTAAAAATTCTACTCTGAAAAGTTGGATGATAATCGACTAATATAAGTTAGATATTTCAACAAAAATTAGACAACGTCGACTAACACATGGCAATTATCTCTAAAACAATCTCATCTAAAACTGTATGGTTTTTCGAAGATAAAAATTGTTTTGGGTGTAATCGTAACATAAATAGTATTTATAATTTCTTTTGACAATCTAAGGATACTGAAAATGCTGTAAAATTGAAAAAAGAATCATAACATAAGCAAAAAGCTATAACCGAGCTGTAAAAGGCTTACAAAGTACTAAGCCGTAAGCAAGCAGAACATAGCGCATGTAGATTGGTATTAAATAAAGAAATTCGTAAAATACGTTCAGTAAATCACTGAACTTGTTTGTTTTAACGGGAAAAAAAATACGCAAAGATGTGACAAAGAGATATACTTTCAGTTTAGCGTAACATTTTTTTAGAGCGAATGGACAAACAATCAAAGTCGAATAATAAGCATTTTGACTAATCATGTTGCTTGCTGTGTCTGTACACACTAGAGCATGTTGCATAGGTGGCACTAGTGTCCTTGCCACAGGCAACGGTACTGTCGTTCAGCGTTGGATGTTTTTGAGACATACTGTATCCTTTCATTCATTGCAACCATTGATAAAATATTTTTAAATTCTGCATATTATAATCAGAGTTGGGACATAACTTTCGTATGTTATACTGCAAAACTTTTCTAAACTATAGAAGTTTGAATGTTAGAGTCTAATTTTAGCATTAAAGCTATTAATAGTTAGTCGTCAATAGCTTCTCTATAAAAAGAAAACGTTACTTTCTGAACTGCGCAGTCACGAATTTTACTTTATCATAAAGTAGCAGAAATAAAATTGCTGTGCAGTCATTTGAGTTCAGTGTCTAAGTGAAGCTGAGGTGAATTGTTTCGCTTGATTGCATCATGTTCCCGAAGAGAAATCCGGATAAAACATAGTGAAATCAGCGGCTCAGCTGCCTGAAGAAAAAACTTCAGCATTTTTATGACTCCGGAACGTGTGCTTTCCAGTATCCTTCGATCCAGGAAATTGATATTCTTGCACAAGAAATGGAGTATTCCCTATGTCAAAACTTCACTACGTCATGATCTCGAAGAAAAGTCCGAGTAAAACATGATGTAACCACGGCAAAGAAAAGGATTACAAAATGCGACAAGAGACAAGAGATATGCATGATTTTCTTATAGGAAAGGCCTGAGATAAGCGCGTATTTTTAATTAACCGTTATACATAGCCCGTAACACTAACATTGTCGCATTCATAAAATAGCTTTAAATATTGAGACTTTTAAAAGTAATTTTTTTCATTTTCAACTGTATCTTCCTTTCTACAATATACTTCTTAATAATTTTGTCTAAAGTGCATCCTCATTCCTCCTGACTACATGATATTCAAATAAGTTCATCACCAGTAATAAGTAATTAATGACGTGAGTTCTTGTTTGCAAAAATTGCTGTAACATGAGCAGCTTCTTATTAATATATGAGGATATGTGCCTCCATATAAGTGAAGCATAAAATTAATCACATAACTCGTTAGCAACGAGACTAAATTGAATTCAGGACGGTTTTTATTATCGATAGATTGTTATTTTGTCGATCAATGGGAAAGAGAAGGTTCTCTGAGGTCCATTTTTAGATGTATTAGACGTATTACGCATCTTATAAGATCCCATGAGATGAGTAGAGTGTCCCATTCCATCCCATTACCAGTCCTGTTGCAAAGACTCGTCTCATACAGTAACTCTTTCAAAATAATTTGTAAATACTATGTTATACGCAAACAGTAACCATGATTCGATAACGCTTGATGCATAACTGACCATATCGCTTTGATTACGTCAGTACACAACATAGTAAACGCTTTTCTCATACCAGAATGCTCCTTAAATTATTTGTAAATAGCAAGGCAATTCGGATTGAGTTTGTCAACAATTTGATGTTGTTAACCTTCACGTGATTTTTGCCTTTTTGGGCCGAACTTTTTGCTCTTTGCCGTGCATGTACATCGTTCTTTTATTATATTTAATCATTATATCATCATTATATCATTACTATATCATCTTTAACAGTCATTATATCATATTTAATTATTATATTTAATCTTTTATTATATTTTAATTTAAGAGTGATAATGACGATCAAGAATCCTGTACAGATAAACGTTTCCGTTGTACCTAGTCGGTGAGCAATAGGTGAGTTTTCTTTGGACACGGGAGAGTTATTTTAACTGACCATACTAAGACGTTCACATTAAAAGTATGATTTCCTGGGCCACTAACACATTCTAGTGTTCAATTGAATTTCATAAAAACAGACATTTTTTTCGCTTAGGGTTTGTATCCCGAATCATTCAACATACGTAAGCAAAGCACCGATAGTCACCATGATGATGTCCACATACAGATCGTTCATAAAAATACTTATAGAGCACAAGGTTCTTGTTAGAGTACGTAGAAGAACATACGCCTACCCAATATGACTAAAATGCTGATAAACGCTATTAAATAGTTAGAACATATTTTTGATGGATTTGATGATTTACTTATTTAGTACAAAAGATAGATTGCACGTTGGTACAGAATGATGTATGATAATAAATAAGTTAGAGTAAAATCCGTTCATGCTTAAATTTATCCGATTCTAATATGAATCACTTAACAGGAAACCCGTCGATAGTAGCATAACATATACGTTCGTGCTTTTCCTATGAATAAAGTGAAGAACTCGTAGTACTGACGAACTGAACTACTAAGATCGCTTAAGATCCTATGTGTTCTCAGCGGCAGCCTGAATTTGACGCATGTCCTGTTTCAATTTCACGTACATATTTAACCAGCGATGTATGTACGTCTTGTAAGACTAAATAGAATACATCGGAAGAAACGAGAGGTTAATCGCCACGTCATAGTCTCAGACTTATTGACCTACGAGGATGCGTTATATTATAGACCAAATGTAGGCGTTGATACTGGAATATTTGGTATATTTGAATATAAGAGATCATACGACAAAGAGTTGGATACAATTTTTATGTTACATTAGAAAAAAAACAGGCTCGGTCATGTTACTTCAATTTGCTGGAAAATAATTAGATAACATCAGCCAAATATCATTTTCACGTTGAGTTGATTTCTCTTCTTCTGATAAACCATCATGTTGTTGTTTTGTTTGCAGTTTGTGGATTTTGGTCAATTTCTTGAAAAAAAGAAGCGATTTTATTCAAGATGAATTTTATTTTTTCGTCTAATTATACCTTTAAATATTTTTGCACATCTTTCGATTTGTCACTTCCTTTATGTATATTGTTGGAACCATATGCACGTAATTCTTGTGTATTACGTTTATTTATCAACTGGCCAATTGTTAGCTAAAACGAAATAAAACAGTTACTGCCACGCAAAAACCATCTATTCAAGACGAATATACGTTAAGCAATGGTCAAAGCCTGAAGTGAGAATATCTACAAATAGGAAATCCCTGCAGACTTGAAGCAGATCTGCATTGTAAATGTGCCAAGATTTGACCAAAGAACTGGTGCAGATCTGCAAAAAATCTTTACAATTTCTTTGCAGGTTTTTGGGAGTTTTTTTTGTTTCCTGTAGATTTTGTTTATTCTTCTAGATGATAATAATGTTTGAATAATGTGTCGCGGCCGTTGCGTTTTCGCTGGGCGTTTTCAAAACGCAACGGCCTCGACACTTTATTCAAACATTATTATCATCTAGAAGAATAAACAACGTTTTCTGCAAAGTTAGAGCTCATTCCTTCTGGCGCTAAGAAAGTCGACTTTTAATTTCCACTTCATATGCTGAACAGGAATACAGAGCCATAATAGCTCAATTTTATTTCATGAAGTAAGGTTTTAACGAGTTTTCTGGAAAACTGAGGGTGAAAAATGGAAAGTGTCGAGGATAGTTGTACAGGCAAAGTTATAGAACTTAGTAAGTAGTTTCTATCCTAAAATCTCGAAAAATTTTCGGAGCGTTGAGGAGAAAATCGAGATCAAACTTCAGGAATTTTCCAATTAAATTGAGTACCACTCTAATGTAAAGTTAGATCGAGATCCAATTCCTTCACCATTAGAATCAACTCGTCAAGACCTACAATTTGATGTATAATTATGCAATGTTTCGTTCATTTTCACCGACTTCGGTTTCATCCTCACGAAAAACTTGAGGTGTCTAGAAAACCATTTTCCATACGTTTTTTTCAAAAAAGGGTAAGCGAGACCTTTAGGTTGTTTTTAATGCTCTACACGATGCGCAAAGTGAAATTTTCGCGGCTGATAGTGAATGTAATAGCGAGCGGACCTGCGCGGAAGGACCCGTTAAGAACGAAAAAAACGTGTTTTAAGACCAATTTTTTTGTACCTCGATAGGACAAGAGAAAACAACAAGTACCTGTAAAAGTTAGAATGCGGTTTTGTAAATTCAACAAAAATTTCAGTCACTATCGGGTTTAATATTCATATAAATACTGACGTGTGAAAACTGACGCAAATTTCCTATGCTTTCACAAAACAAGTCTTTGAAAGGAGTAAACAACAGCACCGGGGTTTGAGTTGTAGCGCTACGATTCTGAGTTTTAGTAAACTTTATATAGTTTCTACGTCCACTCTTTAATAGGATGTGGATCCACTCAAGCTAAAAAGTAATAGAAATGGGAAAGTAAAGTACATCCCGATAAGACTCTTGCCTCAGTGTCACAGATTATTCTCTTGTAAGACTCTTCATTACAATCTATTTCTCTTTTGCGTTTCTGTACACAAGATTCTTGTCTGAGAAAAAAAAATGAAAGAGTCTAGTCTAAAACGGCAAGAGTTAAGACTCTTGTCTGGAATAGGACAAGAGTCCCAAAAAACTCGATCTTCAAAAACCTTTGCAGAATCCGCGAAGTATGCAATCTGCAGTTTTTCTGTAATGCATATGTACCGAGACTTGGCGAAAGATCTGATGCGGAGCTGCAAAAAAATCTTTACATTTTCTTTGCAGTTTCTCTGTTGATTCTTTGTAGAAAAACCGCAGATTTTTTAGTATGCTGTGGAACTGTAGGATATGCATTTATTTCATATATTTCAAATGTTTTGAAACAAATATACAATCTACAGGAAACAAAAAAAACTCCAAAAACCCTGCAAAGAAATTGTAAAGATTTTTTGCAGATCTTCTTCAAGTCTGCAGAGACCCTTTGCAGAATCTGCAAAGTTACTGCAAAGATTTTTGCAGATTTATGTTGCAGATAAATCATTTGGGGTGTGTTGACAGGTTGATGAAGTTTCCTGCAGCGATTGTAAAATATACCGTTTTTGCCCAAAACATCTGAGGCGTCCGATCAAAATTATTTGATGCATGCATGATAAGATCTGAATTTTAGGGCGAAAATATGCAACTTTTGGCGCCCTCTGCAGTTAATAAAAAGAGAACGCTTCAATGTTTACGTTGATTCTATAATTAAATATTCGATTAGATTAGTCCCAAATATAATAAGACCTTAATATACTGTTGCTAGTACTAATAGTCAGATATTTCTGACCTTCAGTCGTGTGCAAAGTACCCTAAATACCAGTACGTGGAAATATAGCAGATGTACATTTTTTCACGCTGTTTTTCAGATGTGAAATGTAGCAGATTTCACCTTTGACGCTCGTTTTCTAAATCAGCCTTTCAGCGTGTCACCATCAGTACGTAGAGCTAATACTTGCATCAACGGAAGTTTTGGAGACAGACCAGACACAAAAATCCTAGATTGAGAGCGAAAAATAAACTAAAAAGTGGGCAGGAGTACTTTCGTCTGAAGCGCCTACATCCACCCTTTCAAAATACGATGTTTAACAACAACACATAGTAATTTAATAAGAATTTTACATAAAATTCAGCTACAACAAAAACTTCAGTATAAAACAATTGCTTAAGAAAAGTATAAAAATTAACCGGAAATTGCTTTGATAATTAATTTACACCTATAACTATGCTTTGATATATTTTCTTTGCGTTAAAGACAAACCTGGAAGGTCCAACGAGAACTGAAAAAAGCTAAAACGTTACTTTTTACATATCGAACGTCAGTGTACGACAGATATTTTGAGGTTTTTTGTACAAATACTCACAACTTTTGACCGAACAACGCGCAAATTTAAAAGACATCTCATTTAATAGAAATATTTGTTCTTTGACGTGGCATATATAGGACTGATATATTTTGTAATATGTGTTAGATCAGAATACTTTTTGAAAAATCAAAATTAGAGAAATTTCTTCTTGAAACCTCGTTAGGTAGCACGCTGAACAATCAATCTCATTCAAAAAACAAATTTCTTATATATTCGAAACTCACAGAACTCTCTTATTTCATTTCCAATACATAAGAAGAAGTAAATGTAGAAAAGATTCTCTGTTATTTGAACATGTTAACGTATCGAACAGTTCGATACAACAAGTTTGGCAATATTTTTTTGATCGTTTTATCCAGTCTCACACTCATATTCAACAAGAACTTCTTTTATTATTAACTAAGCAAAACAAAAATTGATTTTGTGTTTTTAGATAGTTTTAGTTTAGAATACTATAATGGAATATTTTTGCGCTTGTATATTCTGATAGGATAAAGCTTATATCAACTAAGAAAACACAGATATCGAGTTAGAATTAGTCCGGAAGTGATAAAAATTTTATTTATCTTTCGTATCAAGATCCTAAGTTTTTGCTCAAGAAATTGGTTTTGCCATTTTATTGTACTTCTTTAATTAAAATCGTCTTATACTCATTGGGTCAACATCTTTATTCAAGATCGTGAGCAAGAACTATCTCACTTATTTTTAGTTTTTATTGTTTTTTGCAACTTTTTCACTCAAGAGATTGTAATAGGGTGACAACTGTAGATATGACTGAAATGTCAAAAAGTTAAATCACATGTACGTAAATCAAACGATTTTTATTTTAAAGAAAAACTTAAAAATTTATCCAAATATATATACCTCAAGTTTGTCGATTTCACGGTTCATTTATTAAGTGAACTATACTACGAACATTTTTCGTATCGATTGCAGAAATTTGACCAGATGCGGGATACTAAAACGAAATTTTAATACAAATACCTTTTTGTTCTTGTGGCTAACGGATGTACCATAAATAATATCGGTCTCGGTATTTTTGCTCTAACTTCTGTTCCTTAGGACTCCTAGACCAAATTCTTTTTTTTTAATAGAATCGGCGTAAACTTTTTTAGAAAATTATACCTAAACTTTAATTAATCAAGGAAACTAAGCAAATTATACGAACGGCGAAAAAAATACAAACTTTGTAAAATCAAAAACGATTTCTTCTGTTAATGTTTTGAAAGTAAGAAAAACTGAATTAGCCATTTTGTAGCCCTGACTTCGGTCTATCTTTTAGCTACACTCTAAATTTTTTAACATCAAAACCCACGGCGAAATAATAATTTTTCTGTCGGTTGTCATACATTTTTTCATTAATTTTATAAATTGTGTGTATGGTGGTGATTTCAGTAAACGTTCCATAACTTCATCAAAACAAAAGATTTTCCGATCGGGTTTGTTTTTCTTTGATTCAAATGATTGTTCTTTTCTACCTAACTACAAAATCAAAACTTCAATCAGGCTTTCTGTTTGTTGCTTGAGCACATTGTTGCAAACGAGAAGTTGTCAAATTTTTACGTATTTTTGAAACGTCATTCGCGAGTACACCATCTACTCTAAAAGGAATTTTTACAGACCACGAGAAAGAACACATTTGAAAGTACCAAACACAAACTGAGTTTGCGGAAATAATAGCAGAAGAAAAAGTTCAAGTCGAAAAAAATACCAAATTTACAAAGTCTTCATTCTTTTCGCCGTTCGTATAATTTGCTTAGTTTCCTTGATTGAAGTTCTGAAATTAAATTTTAGGTATAATTTTCTAAAAAATTTTACGCCGGTTCTATTAAAAAAAAGAATTTGCTCTGGGAGTCCTAAGGAACAGGAGTTATAGCAAAAATACCGAGATCGACATTATTTATGGTACATCCGTTACTGTGTTGAATGTATTTTTGTATAAATAATTAAATAAGCACTCAGTAGCAAATAATAGTCCAAGTACCCTCAGAATTTGTCAGTACTATAGTGTTTATAACTATACTTCATTTTCAACTTAGCCAAGAGCGTAAGTTTACAATAATGCAGTTTTGAAAGTTGCACTAGTATTCATGGGAAAATCCAAGTTTCCAAGGCTTGCATTTTTCTGGAGATGAAAAAAACTAGTGACGCCAAACAAAAAGATAATTTAAGTGTGAATAAGCACTGGTGTGAAACTTTTTAGTTTTTACATATTCCATTGAGTGAAAATGAACTAAAAAATTTTCGTTGGTACTTAAATAGGTACTATGTAGAGACTTTTTCAGTATTTAAATACTCGTTTTTTTAGTGCATTCACTAAAATGCATTGATCAGTCACTTACCACAGTTAAATATTTAGGATGTGTGTCTGGACACTAAAATAAAATATCAATATATTATAGTAGATAGCTATTTTCTCTTATATGAGATGCTTTTATTCTCGCATCATCATCATCATCAAAGTGCGTTTACTTTAACTAAAAATGTCATAAGATTATACTAGCCTGATCTGGACCGATCTCGTCCATGGGTGGTTTAGTGACGGGCGATCCAACTGTTAAAGGGTTTCGAAGACCCTAGATAAAAGAGAAACTAGTATGAAATAACTAATAGCTTTGAAGAAAAGTTGATTGTAAAATATTCAAATTATCAAGTGAGAAAAGACTAGTGGCAATCCAATGTTCGACCTTCATATAATTCTTGCATCATCTCATATAATATATATGAAATGCTTTTATTCTCGCATCATCATCATCAAAGTGGGTTTACTTTAACTAAAAATGTCAAAAGATTATACTAGCCTGATTTGGATCGATCTCGTCCATTAGTGGTTTAGTGACGGGCGGGTCATCTGTTGAACTCTTTTGAAGATGCTAGATAAAAGAGAAACTAGTATGAAATAGCTAATAATTTTGAAGGACAGTTGATTGTAAAATATTCAAATTATCAAGTGAGAAAAGACTAGTGTCAATCCAATGTCCGACCTTCACATAATTTTCAAAATTTTTTAACCAGAACTTACTCCTGTCAAAAGTTATGGAGTTTTTTTGTAAAAGTCCTAAAATCAGCCGAAAACGATAACTGCATAAAAGTAAAATTTGTGGCGTTTATATTTTGGTCTAGAAAGTAGTACAAGAGTTCATACCTAGAGCATAAGTAGTTGAGGTCGAGTACTAACTATAGTCACAAGCATGTACAAAAACAAATGCCGTATGCGTGCGTGCATTATATCTGAGATATAATGGAACTCAAAAGTGTCTCCAAAACCAAATGAGGCTGTAATTAAAAGTTGATTCTTTTGTTCGATGTCTCTCGAATTCGAGGGCTGTTGTATCGTTAGGATCTAGTGATTGATCTTCGACTATCGAAGTCTGAAAGCAGATTTACGGCAGATTCATCTTCAACTTTTTCGGATACGTTAGCAAATTTTTGCTAGGAAGCAGCGATATCCAAAAAGATGAATCTGCTTTCAGACTTCAATAGTCCAAGGTCAGTAGATTCTAACGACACAAGAGCCATCCATATAAATACCACAAATTTTACTTTTATGTAGCTCGATTTTCGGTTGTTTTAAGGACGTTTACGAAAAACTCCATCGCTTTCGACAGCAGTGAGTCCTGGTTAGAAAATTTTGGGAATTTTCGATTTTGATTTTCTGTAACATGTTTCAAGAAATTCATGATGACAGAATTGATGTAGCTGTACTGGTACCAGTTTAAATCTCAAACAAAGGTGTACAGGTTTTTTTCTGTGCAATGAAGAAATAATTAAACTCACCACTAATAACTTACTGTCTGCCTTCGCCTTAGTACTACTCTTAGCAGTATGAAAATAGAAATCACTATACCGATGCTAAAATAGAAACAAAAGACATATGTGGATTCACAAGTTTAAAAATAAACAATATTCATTTTTAACATTACGTACAGTAATAAAATGATTAAACAGATTATCCAGACTGTCAGTTTGCCTTTATCCGATGCTAGAAGATAGTGTTACTCTACAGTGATAAAGTTAAGAATAAAATATAAACAAACTCTTACTTGTCGCGTTATGACAAGTTTCTTTACTATAGTCACGATCTACTAAATAACGACATGCCAGACAAACACGATATTCCGTTGATGGAACTAAATTTTTTATAGGAATCGTTTCATTGCTCTTCTCATCTAGAACCTGTGAATACAAGTTATAAACTGTATAGAATTCATTACTGATAAAAAATGGTTAGATACTTGATCAGGAGTTGAACTGGATGTTTTTGTTACTGTACCCATACAGAGACGCTTTTCATTCGCTATGCCCTTTGTATCGAGATTAAGTACAATACTATTAGCCTTTTTTGATTCGAATTTAAAATCAACTTTAGTTGAGTGTACTACAATAGTAAACTAAAAAGCGGTATAATTCATTGTTTTATAATTATCGTAAATGTTTTTGACTCGACCCACCTGGTTCAATTCTCATTATATACTCTGATGAATTAAATTTTTGAATTGTAAGATTGATTCTCATTAGAACTGAGTCTGGAATAATGTTTCGAGTTTTTGGCCATAAACGAAATATCAGACTATCTTCTGTTATATTAACAAGTTCTGGATTATTAATGTAAACATGATACTTTGAACTATAAAAGTTGAAGCGAAGTATGAAACTGTGAATAGTATTCAAAACCTTTTTCTATGTTATCTTACTCCGCAGTTTCATTAAATTCATAGAGTGGACGAAAATTATTTTTAAATGCTTTAGCTGCTATTGGAGCATTAATAATACATTCAACATATTGTCGATCGTATGCAATACATTTTTCTTTAAGAGAAATACTACCAGGTTTATCTAGAATAAAAAATACTCACATTTGTCTTTGTTATTATAGAATAACTGATGGAATTAATTCCAACCTCCCACAATGATATCTGCTGTACTTCCGTATGATACATTGTTTTCCACATAACAATTTAGATTTATGACACCAACATATCCATTAGATTTAATATGAATAAGAATGGTGGAAGAATTAAGTTTTTTAACATCAAGCTGTAATAAATTAGGATCAATAGTAGTTGAAAATGCTGCTCTCAGTGGTTTATCGTCGTGTGAGGAATATTGACTACAATATAGATTTCCTTCACCTATTGAATTGATTATAAGTTCATTGGGTTCTAGAATAAAATAATCTTTATTTTACTGAGACAGTCAATAGGGACAAATAATTTATGTCACACAATTTATTTTATTTTTGATAAACTTAAAACTTACCAAGAAAAATATTCCACTCTTTGTGAAAATTTTCCTGTAATGTGTTAATAATTGAATTATTAATAAAAACGAATAATAATAACAAAAATTTTAAAAATTTCATTCAAATTTTTCCGTTTAAAATACCACATATAAATTAGAAAATACGTATGTTATTCCACAAGGAGTGTTAAATGTGTCTTTTATTGATACATAAATATATGATTATGTGCCGCATTTACATGCATTTGAATGACAAACACGTCTATTGTCAATAAACGGTTTCTTTTCTCTGATAAAAAAGAAAAATCCTTTTTATGAAGTGTAGAACGCAAATATTCTTTAAACTATTATTGACAAACAATTGCTTGAAACTCATTACAGTATAGAATCGTTTTAACATCGTAAAATTTAGTCTCTTTATTCTACATAGCTCGACTATTTTTGACTAAATGAAAAATATTTTGTACCAGATTAGTAGGATTATTAGTAAATGACACATCCAAACAACATAAAATATTTTTTTTCATAAAACATATTTATACAAGAGACAAGTCCTAGACTCTAGTTTAGTACGAAAATTCAGTTTTTCAAAATATATTGTAGAATTTAGACATTCAAATCTATCTATTCTTTTTTTTCGACGTTTGTATGACATTTAGAACTTATTGAATAAGTATATTTTCATCAAAGTAAGGCGCTTCAAATTCGAACATCGAGCACTATTGTATTTTCACTTCAAATATGCATTATTCGATAGAGAATTTCATGCTGATTAAAAATACGTTACTTTGAATTTTTCAGTGCGCTTTATCACCGCGAAAAATTCAAAATACTGAGAGGGACTCTCGTTTCGAAAATCCGCTAACTTTTTTTAAAACTGGTGTAATTCCGTTTCAAATGGATTTGGAGCTTCACAAAGGTGTTTTTCTTAATTAGCGTCTAAAACTGCATCTAGAAAAGTATACTTGAAGGTTCCAGATAAAACAATAACTTCTTCTGGGAGCGTCGCTTTTCATCTACACCTTTTACTTATCTTGCAAGCCACGTGCAGCCTTTTGGTTAAGAGGTAGAGACAAGTTTTATAAGCCATTCGCTTCGCCGTTTAGTTTAGAACAAAAGTATGAAGTTTTTCAAAATTTTTTTTCGTTCCTGAGAAAGTACATTTTTTCTGAATCAGGAGCAAAAAAATCGGAATTCTGTCCGTAATTTTCTATTTTCTCCATCAGAACTCATTTATTATGCAATAAAAATATCATATTCGGAGTTAGCGTCGAAAACTGAGCCGAATGATACATTTTTTTTACTCTATCCGACCACCTTTATTTTTTTCGAATTTTCACGTCGAAAAATTACTGAGATTTTCATCCAAAACTGAAAATCAACGAAAAATTTCGAAACATATATCATTTGAATCGGTTTTCGACGCTTACTCCGAATATGATATTTTTATTGTATAAGAAATGAGTTCTGATGGAGAAAGTAGAGAATTACGGGCAGAATTCCGATTTTTTCGCACCTGATTCAGAAAAAAATATACACACTAAAAAACGTTAAAGTAACATATTCTTAATCAGCATGAAATTCCCTATCGAATGATACATATTTGAAGTGAAAATAGAATAGTGCTCAATGTTCGAATTTGGAGCGCCTTAAAGATATTAGAAAACTTTTTAGAGTTGAAAACTTTGGATAACCTTTAAAATTAACCAAATAAATAAAGAAAACATAAAAATAATTGTTAAACATGACTAGAAAACAAATCTAAAAGAAAAATGACTCAATATATCAGAATTTGCGTGTAGATGTTCCATAATAAAATTATTTAAAGATTAAAAAGTTCATAATTTAACAACGTAAACACCACAACCCGGTAATGTGGCAAATATACTCTGTTGTCCTTTGTTAGCACGTTGTGTATTGCTATCATAAAACTTTTCTTTCACTGTTTTAATGAATATATCTAGTTTATCTTGTCGTACCAATGAAACGGCACATCCACCCCAACCAGCACCCGTTAATCTCGATCCAAGCGCTCCACTTTCCCTAGAAAATAAACATTAACAAAATGAAAACAATTATTTGAATAACTGTAGACACTGTCCTACCGGCATATTGCTGTTAATTCATCCAGTTCACTGCTACTACATTCATATAATTTACTACAACTATAATGACTTTGATTCATTAATTCTCCTAATGTGTGTAATGATTGTTCATCATGCACCGTCGAATCACATACTTGTTTAAATAATAAAACACGATTTGCCTCAGAAAAAACATGACGAAGACGTTTATGTAATTCAAATTGTTGAACTAAAAATATAAAATTAGAATTTCGAGTAGGAATAAATATCTATTTGAATAGTATTTACCGTGTTTCGTATTTGGACCAAGGCTTGTTTCAATTAAATCATGAACGGTAACACCTAATAGTGCACATATCTCATCAACCGTATAAGGTTCTAAATGAAATGTTTGTACGGCAAATTTTTCCATATCCGATAATGATAATTTTAATGCTTCTTGTAATTCAAACGGTTTTCGAATTTTTCTCCAATCTAAACCTTTAGATTGAGCTAAAATCTAAATGTAAAATGTTACTTATTCGTACATAAGTGTTAGATGTAACGGGTGGCGCAGAAATAATGGGGTACTTTTGTTCTCTACCTTTGAGGTACTTAACAATCGTTTTAAAACCTGGTTTTGAGCTCATTCGATAGAGAATTCACTTTTGTACAAAACTGTCGAATGCGGTTGTCAAATTAGTCTTTCTTGTAGGCGCAAAACTTCAAAGATTAACACCTACTCCAAAGTCCATCTGCGAATACTAAAAAAACGAAAAAATGTATGGGAATATTTTTAAACGATTCTGCTAAAATGTTAAGTGTGCCACGAAATTCTACATAAAATTCTGCATCTTTCTATGTAATTTTCAAAAATTTAGAAGAAATATTTGAGAGGAAAAATTTTGAAATGGAAAATATGAAAACACTAAAAAAACTTATTTCCTGACAGACCTATGACATTGTTCCCTTTAATTCGAAATAGCCAAAATGATTTCAATGTTGAAGTCATAATTTATACCATTTTGTCCTGAATTAGAATCTGCATACGACGGTACGCGAGTCAGCGTTTCATATGACAAGTCTATCTTAGAAAACATTCTTCTCTGAAATGCGTCCAAAAATTGCACGAGGTGTTAGTTCGAAGCCTTTTTCTCGTGAACAAGGGCACCAAGAGCCTTGAAAAGGTCGTGGAAGTATAGAGCACAAAATTCTCCATCTATTGATGTTAAATACTTCAGTTTGAGCATCGGTTTTGATGAGCATACGCTTAAACAAATCGATTGATATTCGGAAAAAATAAGAATTCGCAGATGGACTATTGAGTAGGTGTTAATCTTTGAACTTTTGCGCCTACAAGAAAGACTAATTTGACAACCGCATTCGACAGTTTTGTAGAAAAATGAATTCTCTATCGAATGATCTTAGAACCAGATTTTAAAACGATTATTAAGTGCCTCAAAGATAGAAAACAAAATTGCCCTATTATGTTTGCGCCACCCGTTAAATACTTACTTGTGTACCAATTCGACATTCAACTACCCTTGTGTTAAAATGATCTGTAGCAGCTTTGTTTATTTCTGTTAATGAATGAGTAACAACAAATGCACAACCAACCGGGAGAAGAACATGAACAACTTTCAACGGATTGAAACTAATCATCATAGCCTTAACATTAAAAGTAGATAAAAATAACAACAAATTTAAGATGAAAAATAAACTTACCGAACCTGTTCGAGCTAAACACGAACTTGCTTGATCCATACCTCCACCCTGAGTACCAATATATTTTTCACATTCAGCACATAATTCTGCCAAATCATTCTAATTATAAAGCAAAAAAATTAATGGTACATTAAAATTAGTTTATAACTTACTTTTTCAATTGTTATATTATTAGCAATTGCCGTAGTTAGAGAAGCACAAACAACTAAAGCACTTGAGCTTGATAATCCGGCACTTCTAGGTATTGTTCCATCAATTAAAATGTTCATTCCTTTAAAAAATAACGTTCATAAGATATGAATCAGCACACTAAATAAAGCACTTTTGTCAAACATGTTTTCTAGTCTTTTTTTGTTGTTGTAGAATATAGCAAAGTAAAATAGTCTTAGTATGGCAAGATATGGTGACGAAATTTTGTATCGAATAAGAATATCTGTGAATAATAAATTTTTTTAGCAAGAAGAATAAAGAATTTTCTGCACTATCGATCAATCTTCAACAGTTTGTTGTTGCTTTTCGAAGAGCAAAAACTGATTTTGACAATGTTTTTCTGGTTTAAATGAAAGAATCTGAAGATCCAAATCAAAAGTCAAATTCTATTTTAAAGTTCTATTTTCTTATACAAAAACATGTAGAATACCATTCTCTACAAAACTGCTTTAATGTTGACAGAAAATAGTCTTGATCGAATGAACTTATTCGTAAATTATTAGTTGATGAATAACACTGGAAAAAAATGTTTGAAAAAAGGCATCATTTTATCTGGTGTATCCGTTATGTAAATAAAGGATAGATGTATTTTACACAAAATCAGTCCACTAGGATGTTTTTTGAATTTTTCCGTACAGGACTATAGAACGAATGTTTCTCAACAATACTCAATACTCTATCTTTTATTTTGTTTAAATAACTAGTATATTTCAAATCCATAGAAACATAGTCAATGTCTTCGAACACGTTACTAATATTCAAAATAGACTATTAACTTTGAACATTTGAAAGTATAAATATCAAAACCGGTAATAGCGGATGAACATTTCATTTCTCGTGTTTGTGCACAGAACAGAAAGAAGAGACTTTTATACTTTATCTAACATAATTGAATTCTACTTATTTCGAATGAATACCATTTCTATTTTAGAGTTAATAAAGTAGACTACTATAAGATTAAAAAAAGTACATCAAACAGTATCCATATTCTACGTAAACTACTATGTTATGAATAAAAACGTAGATTAAATTAGTGACTTGCAGTAGACTATGTATGATGTCATTAATTGAAAAGGCTCTCAAGGATGCTGTCAGGAGAGTAGAAATGTGGTTTGAACATATGTTGTAGCTCGTACAAAGTTCTATCGAACAGTACCAAATTAAAAGTCGAATCGTGTTTAAGTACAGGGAAAAATGGGTTGAAATAATTCTAAGATCATACGGAGATGGATTACAAATCTGAGGATTTTTTAAGTTTAGTCTTAAAGAATGTCACTCAGGTCATATCTGATTTTCAGATTTTCAAGAGCTTTTCATTGGTGGTCATCACATTTGTACAAATCATTTACAAAGGAAACAATTAGCGAAAGCGTGTAATCGATGGTATTTCACGTGTGAATCAAGAAGATTGTATGATTAATTAAATATATCGACTTTGTACAATAACAAAAGGTAGAATATTGTTGAGAAACATTCGTTCATAGTCCTGTGTGGAATAATTCAAAAAACATCCCTATTCTTTATTTACATACCTTTTAGTTTCGTATTTGGATATTTATCCCGAATTCCTTGGACGCCACATTTAAAATAATCATCCCACAATGGAAATTGTTTTCTAATATCAAATTGTTCAGTATTAAATTTTGATTCACTATGAATAGAATGACATTGTTACTTTACGTTAACTAACAAACGATCCAGCTACATACCTATACGATTTATCCGAATTTTGTAAATTTATTTCGTGATCTTTATGATTAATAGAAAATAGAGCAACAATATCTTGATCAATCGCCATTGGAAAAACCGAATAACCACAATAATCAATATGTTCACCTAGAAATAGGTTACTTTTTTTTTAGAATTTTCAGTTAGTAAAATAGTTATAAAAAAGTTAAAATGAGAAGTAATAACCTATTAAGTTCACCCTTCCAGGTGCACGACATATATAAGATGCGTGTTGACCATACAGTTGTTGAAACTTCTCCATCAATTGAAGATATCGTTCTTCGCTAAACATAAAACAACAATATCATAATATGTTGTGTTTAAATAAAGAATTTGCTAGTTGTTTAGTGCTTATTGTATACCTTGAATTTTGCGGAATTCCATCAGTAATAGTAATAGTGTACATATCAGACGATTGATACCTGTTTTCACTCATAATTTGATTGTGTACAATCTGTAAAGAGTAAAATTATTCCTAGATGTTTTCTTTTTACAATTTTTAGAAATATATGAAAAAAAACATTTACGTTTAATATAACAAAAGACTATGTTTGACATGATCAATAAAATATTTTTTATATAAATTCAAAATAAAATATTTTTGATATATCGATTTGTCGATCCGCTAGATTATTTGACTTAAACGTAACATTGTTGGAAGATTTTGACATATTTTCTCTAGAATGACCGTCTAGTTGACTGTGTAACTTTAAATATGTATTTGTTAACAATTATCGTGATCTTTAAATGGAATAAGACACTTTTTAAAACTAATCCATCCCAATGTTAGACTTTATATTAGTCATAAAATAATTCTAAATTGCTTTCTTTTAAAAAGAAATACATTTCAGATCGTTTATTAAATAGGAAAAGTTTCAATTTAACTATGTTACATATATATTCCTATATGTAATTATTCTTCTATATTTTTTGTTTTATTGTTCAGTGCCAACAATAATAATAATAACAGAAAAAAAAAAACGAAATAGACAACAAAAACATATCTATAGATTATATACAAACATTTGGATACGTATGAAAGACAAAAAATCATATTTATACGTATTATACGCACTCTCTCACACAATGAATTTTATATTTTGTTGTCAAAGATTTAAATAACACAAACAGTAATATTAAAACACAAACCCACATAGGTGACAAAATAGCGAAAGATATTTACACCATAGACGAGAGAGAAAGAGAGAGAAAGAGAGCACGTGTGTGTACATAATACAACGAAAGCAACAGTATATGCTATTGAGAATTAGCTACATACTTAATGAACAATAGGTTAGAACTGTTCTAGGACACAGAAAAAAGTTGACAGTTTCTGTTTTCACGATCTTTTTGCCTATTCGTTCGAGTTTTTATTGAGTGGTATTATTGATCGTGTGTCTATATGTATATGAGTATGTTGTGTTCAAAAATAAAACCATAAAACTTCAAAAAAACAAATGGAAAAATGTTTAAAAAAAGCTCGAAAAGAGAGAGAGAGAGAAAGAGAAGGTCAAGAAGAAAGATGTTCGAAGGAAGAAAACAAACAGCCATATGGAATGGAAAAATAACAGTAGACTAAATGCAAAGAGGAAACTTTGAATCGTGCTCTAAATTCGAATAGATTTCTATCTGATCGGTGTTGTTTCGTTGTTGTCCCACTTATTGCATATAGAGAATGAAAGGAAAACAACAAATAAACTCAAGCGTACTAACTACACCGCTAACAACAACAATAATTGGTAATTGTTAATTATCGTTGTCAGTTTCATGTTTATTAAGCAGAATACTATATTCGATGATAATAACACCACATTAATTCTAGAATGAAAGAGAAGTAGGTATAAAAAATAAGTAAACATAATGTGGCTTTTTCAGAACGACTAAAATTCATACCTTTTCGTGTCACCTAGAGAAGAAGACTTAGATGTGACTAATGTTAAGATTAAACTTACATTTGATATTTTGCTTTTTTAATCCATATTTGGAGGCTAATTTTGTTGTATAAAATAACCGACCAAAATAAGCGGTGAGCACAAACATGCACACACACACGTACCGGTATATGTTATATACATGTAATTAATGAACACCGGTAGGACAGTATTTAACTGTTAGAAAATATCTTATTTCATAGGTTTTTTTTGTTAAAGTATATCGTGTACAAGTGCGTACACACACACAAATACACTCGCTTCGGAAAGGAAAAAAAATGGAAGAAAATAAAAATCAGCACATACATATTCTATTGGATTTTAATAAAATGTGTATGTGTGTGTGTGTGTGTGTGTATGAGAATAGTCTAATGCTATCTGTCTTTTCTTCTAATTGTTGTTGCCACAGTTGTTGATGAAGACGATGATATTGATGTTTTTGTTTTAGTTCTAATCAACATATCACGAACAAATTTTGAATGATCTAGCATGCTTAATAATATAGTTTTTGTTTCGCCAATTTGATCACAGAAACAACGATGCCGTTGAATGTTGGCCTAAAATAGAGATAAAATAGCATTAGTAAGAATAAAAATAGATGATCAACAATATTTTACTTCTAAGAGATCTTCAATTTTATTTTGAATTGTTTTATCAGTTATATTCAATGAATTCAGCGACAAAGCAATATCTGACAATTCTTTTTTTGTTTCTTGTTCATCACACGTCTAAAACAAACAGTCAAGAGAAATAAAAGTAACATATTGTTTAGCAAAAATTGTTTCGTTCAAGGTACATTGTAATATTCTACTAATCTTCCATCAAATCTTATCAATGTCCTCTGATTACTAATTTGATTATAATTTATATATTCTCCATACACACAAAAGTTTCATAGCTCTACTTTATTTGCAGATTTGATGTTAATAGAGAATGAACTGTGGCTCAAAAAAGACTTGCCCCCTGTATTTATTGTATGTATGTATTTATTGGCTTTCTTGTGTACAAATATAATTGAACTTTTTAGCAGTCAGTTTAGTCGAGTAGGGCAAAGATTTCTGGACAAAATGAGACGTTTCTGAGCTCTCTAAGAGCTTTTCTCATAAAACAACATTCAATTTACGGAAGACCCTAAAAGCGTATCTTTCTTGTTTTCCCGTTAATTGTCCTAATTTTGGTAGTATGGGACTTTCTGTAAATTGAATGCTGTTTTATGAGAAAAGCTCTTAGAGAGCTCGGAGACGTCACATTTTGTCCAGAAATCTTTGCTCTACTCGACTAAACTGACTGCTAAAAAGTTCAGTTATATTTGTACACAAGAAAGCCAATAAATATAGCGGAAGTAAGTAGTTTTATGAGCCACCCTGTATATATATATATATATATAGGTTGCTGACAAATAGAAGGCTTCCTAACTTCTTACCAAATTAGTTAAATAATTTGTTAGACAATGTATACGCCAACAAGCATCTGGACTATCAAGTTTTTTTGTCACTGTTTGTAAACTTTTCATTGAAACAGTACGTTTTGGATCTAAAATAAAACAAAAAAATACAAATATTAATTTCGTAATTTTTTTCGTTCATTGGCTAATAGCTTACTTGTTTTAGTGATATCGGTATATTTTTCAAAATGATTAGATCTTGGTTTCCATGTCACTCGAGATGTAATAATATTTGTATGTGGTCGAAATTTTTTGCCTACCCATCTAATACCAGTTTTTTGATCAAAATAGACGAAATCTAAAGTTTGAAACAAGACATCAAGACGAGTGAAAAAGCAGAAGAAATCCAGATATAATCACCTTTTGACAAACGTTTTAAAAGTTCATCATCAATTTCATCTACTGATTTTTGTCTGGATGTTTTTGGAGTATTCATTTGATGTTCTTCTATAGTCAAAGGTTCTTGTTTTACTTTTGTCACGATTGCCTGAATTTTATCAGTGAAAGAAGAATGTTTTTGTAAACTTCGTTTCTTTTTTATAGTTGTTTGAAGAAGTGGTGTTTGAGTATTAACTGTTGCAAGTCGTCTAGATACTTTTCGACGATTAAGTTCTGTTGATTTATCGATGGTTATTGTCGTTGTTGACTCAATTATACTCTGTTTCTTTTTTGTTGATCGTTTTATAGCAGTATTCATATTGACTAATGAACAATTGACGCCAATTGATGTAGTACCTGGTGGATGAGAAGAATTAACGGGTAGTGCTTCTAGTGATTGTTGATGTATTAGTGTTACAGGAGTGGAATTTTCCAGAGACCATTTAGTACGGTAACGTTGTTTTCTTGGCTTTTTCATGATGGATAGTGTGGGTGTTTGAGAGGAGGAGTCATAATGTTCTCGATAATCACTATGAGCGATTTTGGCTGCCGGCTGACCGGATAATGAATCTCTGAAAATCAAAAAATCTTATTTTTAAATTAAAACGTTGAAATAGATAGGATTCACTTACTCGTCTGTTAATTTATGTTTTCGTGATATCGTTCTATTTGATGATGTTGTTTGAGATATTGTGTTGGGTGAAACTCCAAGAGAAGTAGCTACATCTGATAGCGTTGATGTTGGTGGGGAGGCTGATACTTGTTGAGTTGAAGGTTGTAAAGGCAAACGCGGTCGACCTTTATTGGGCGGATGACCACTAGATGTTGATGAGCTTGTCGATGTTTTATGAACGACTAAAATGTGAAAAAGTAAATATGATAAAAATGTTTTTTTCAAAAATACAATAAACGAAACGAAACTGGCGAGAAGTATTCTCTATTCTTATGACCGTACAACGAAAAGTCTCTCGTGAAGCTAACACTTAGACGTTACTTTATCAACTACTACAGCCAAAAAAATATTGCGTTCAACCGCCATGTCGAAACAAACCTGGTTTCGACTGAGTTGTAGCTGACAATGTCGACGTTTTCATAACAGATTCATTTGTCTTTTCTTCTAATTGGACTTCTCTAATAACGGGTGTTGTTATTGAATTATTGTCAATTGAATGATGGCGCACCGACTGAGATATTGGATTATTAATTAATATTTGATTTGTATTTGTCGATAAAATCGATGGTGAAGCAGACAGAAACGATGCAGTTGTCGTACCAGAAACTGCATTAGGGAAGTTTTGTAATAATGATGCAGCATTTGAAAATGTCATTTGCTGTTGATCCATAGACGACAATCCATTTGCATTAATGTTTTGATTGAACGAAGAAACTGGCCGATGTTGATGATGAGTGCTATTATTGATCGATTGCGGTATGGAAAAATGATTAGATGTTGTAAAAGTTTGATGTGTGACATCATTCGATGGCGATGGAAGTAACGATAATTGAATATAAGTTGGACCAGAATCTTCAAATAAAAAGTTAATAAATTTAATCAATAAATCATCAATAACGCTTCTATACCAGGAAGAAATCGAATATCTTTACCTTGATTTTTAGAGAAATGTGGAACTTGTACATTGAGCGGTGTAAAATTATTTTCAGCAGAAGATACTGCCATTTGCATTCCAGCAATTTGAAACGATGTTGACATTCCACTAGAATAATGAAGAAAAAACGTTAAACTAAGTGTGTACACAATAGTTTTTCGCAACAATTGTATTTCTACACCTAAAACATGCCACTTTTCGTATCTCAAATAGCTTTATAACCAACTTAGATACTTACTTATCATTTTTTTCAGACTTTATTTCTGTTGTTCTTGCAGAGTGTAAAAAGCAAACATCTGATGTTTTATTGATATGATCGGTCTGAATCAATTGTACCGGCCTTGATAATACTTTAGCTAAAAATAAAACAACATAAAATGGCATGAAAACACAGTAAACACATTACATAGTGCGATTTTAGTGAGATCAAAAGAGAGCATTACTCGTCGATCTATTGACTTTCCTTAGTCATCATGTTCAGTATTACTCAATATAGCCAAACTAAAGGGAAATAGTTTTGGTTTTCCTAAATTTCGAAAAACACTTCAACTCTCACTACCGTTCTGTTCTATACACACACATGTTGTATCCTGATGTGTTTATTTTTACATGTAAACAAATAATATGATGTTTTTTTTATGACAAAAAAACATTACCGTTTATTAAAAGTAAATTAATTTATGCTCCTATTTCAACTGTTTTTGATCTCAATAAAGTGAATTAGTATTTTTATAATTTCTAGTTTTAATTGTTGTATGAATACATACACTCAGTTTTGAACTATAGCCCTATTTTACATATATTATAAATATTTTTATGTCTTCAAATTTTCGTTTACATGTAAATATATATATTCATTTCATTCAACAACTTGTATGGCGAACGTTAGAATTTGCGCTGCTAAAATACGATAAAAAGACATACATAAACGTAGAAAACATCATATCGAACTAACTAGTTTATTCTCTCTCGTTAAAACCAAGTAGAAAGCGTTTTTCAAAATTACAATAGACAGAGCCCCGTATTTTTTTTCTTCATGCTTTTCTCCTACTGAAGTTACTCTCTGATTTTATCTAGAAGAATAAACCGGTTTTGGTCAAAAAATAATTTCTGAATGCTAAAATATTCTTGATAAAGATTAAGGTATACATACCTTGCATGACAGATTGGTGTGGTATGGAATCTAGAACGGAAATAGAAAACAACATATACTATTTTCTATCGATGAAATGGTAGTAAAACACACTTACAAATTTTTGGAACTGTTGTACAATTTAGAAGATTACTTTGTGCATGTGGCCATATTGTGTTACCTTGTTGAATAACAAGTTTTGTTGTTGATGGTGATTGTGTATGAATATTTTTTGTATTATTTGTGGTAAAATTTGTTGTTGCTGTTGGCATATAAGGTTGAACAACGGTTAATTTATTTTTTGTTGCTAAACTAAATACTTGTTGACTTTGTGGTTGTGATTGATGAGTAGAATGGATATGATTATTCATGACAGCTGTTGCTGTATTTGACTGTAACTGAGATGTCGCCGATTTTACAGTTATTTGTAAAGCATTCGACGACAATTTTGAACTAAAGGAAAAAAACCATAAGTTAATGAATATATACGGCTAGAATACATAGTACAGGAAAGGTTGTAACCCAAATAAAACTAAAGGTCTAGATATTTGATCCCTCTTCTTATAATTGATATCTACTGTCATAAATGTGCAACTGAAATAAAAATGAATAATTGCAAGAAACGGTTTACTTTGTATCGGAAAATTGGGTATTATGTGGAGATTGTAAATAAATCGGCTGCTGTTGAGTTTGTTGTGTTTGTCCATTTAAATCAGTTGGAAGTATGCTATTTAAAGTTTGAATTTTAGGAGTAACGGTAGCAACATGACTTGATAGAGAATTTGGTGTGGATACTGTTATATTTGTGGGTGGTGACGATGAAGATGAAAATGAGTTTGGTGGACCAAGCGTCAGTAAAGATGCCGATGACGATTGTGGTGTTAATATTGAACTACTTAGTGTTGTTATTGTATTATTATGCTTGATCGTTGTCGTTGTTTGTGGAGGTGAAGAGGAATTAGAACTTGATTGAAAAGTTTGCTGATGTACTTTTGGTAAGAACGATGATGTTTGTGCTACCATTGTTGGTTGTTGTTGGTTTAGAATAAACGCTTTTGGAAATTGAGGATAAGATGATGGTGGAGTATTTCCAGAATTTGTTCCATTTACAGTTTTATTAGTTTGACTAAGAGTAGATGCTTGTTGTAACTGTGATGTCGTCTGAATAATAGGTGACATTGCAACAATATTTGGTATGGGTTTATTTAATATTTGGAGTTGTACTGGTTGTGAACTAGTTATTGGTGTGGACGACAATGGTTTTTGTTGAGCAACTAATCTTATCGACGACGAATTGTGTGTTGCAGACGTAGAGGACGACGTATTATTAATATTATTATTCGAAGTTAAATGTACAGTTGGTTGACGTAAATTTGACAATGAATTACAATTTGTCGACGATAATTTATTTCCATCTATATGAGCATCAGCTAAAATAGAAAAACAAACATTATGCGTGAGAAAGATGTTTACTCGAGACAAAAAACAAAGAGGGGTCGCTCATCAAATGAACTCAACGACGCACAACCGCATGCAATCTGTAGCGTACACTGAATTGATTTTGTTCAGCAGACTACTCTTTAGGAGAAAAGCCCTGCTGATTCACTAGCTTTACTGTAGTCCACCAATCATGAATTGATACAAACGCACACAAATACTTACGTATAGTGAGTTTTTTAACGATTGATGTTGGATTTGCTATTCCGGGCATCGATATTGTCGGAATAAGAGGTTTGGGATGCTAAAATGGAAAAAAATAAGAGTTCAATAAGTATTCACTCAAATTGTTGCGATTATAGCAGATTTTTAGCAGAGAAATCCTCTTTTCTGGAATAGAACGCATGAAAAGGTGCTTCTTCTTGCCCATTCGAAATTTCTATTAATATCCAGTCACTTAATTCTTCTGATAAAAACATCCACACGGCGATATAAGAGATCAGACCATTCTGAAGCGTCGTACTAATTTGATATTTCTCACATCAGTTGAGAGGTTCTCTCTTGATCGATTTCGATCAACTAGCACTCCAGTTCGATTTCGCTCCGGACTTCTTTCTATTGTACAGGCCTGTAACGTATCCCGGCTGAAGTATTATGTGTAGATGATTCAGCAAATAGAAAGGATCCCACTTAGTCAATCAAAAATCATTTGCTTTCCCTCTGATGTTGTTTTCCTCCCGAACAATCCCTATAGATGGTGTAAAAACCTTTAACGAAATAGACTCGTGCAGTATAAGCGCTTTACACAATTCAACCGCATTTCGGACATTTGTCGAGTCAATATGATCTTCGCTTCAGCATAATTTAGACACCATCACGCTCAGCAGCATTCAAGAGAAAGTATAAAGAAAACGGGTCGCCATTGATGAAAAATATTATAGCAGCTGTATGCAGAAGATAAACATAATACTAATTACCAATTTCAATCCAGAATAAATCAAAGACGATGATGTTGAATCAGTCAAATCGAATATTTGTTCGTCGTTACTAGCGGTTGTTCTAGTTAATACATCACTCATCGCTACATTTTGATTACAAAAGACGATCATATAGATAAACTGAAAAACAAAACAAAATAAACAGCTTGTCAGTCAACTGTTACAAGAAGCTAAGATACATCAACTAACACAACTGACAAAACGACTAATTCAGAGAACAATAAGAGAAAGAAGAAGAACCAAGTTTTTTGACAGAAATGAGCCTTCTACTTACAATAAAGGACGTATTATTCTTAGAAGAACCATTTTCAAAAACAAATTTCTTATTTTAAATTTCAAAAACGCATTCCCTATTCATTTTCAGACGTTTTATTTTGAAAACATTATTACATTAAACACATATAAGTCTATGTCGTGTATTAGTGTGCATGTCTTTAACGCATATTGTATATTTGTTGTGTATTTGTGTTTTTATGCCTGAAAAGGAGGCAAGGGGGGTGGGTAAGAGTCAGATTGAAAACATGACGGCAAAGAGTTTTCTCTCTTTCTCTCCTTCGTCTTTTACATTCTCTCTTTATTATGATCTATCAAAAAAAAGTTATTCTCTCATGTTTTCTATCGGTAGCTATAGCACTAATGACAATTATTTTCTTCTATTTCCAACACACATTATGTATACAGCAATGAAGTCTAAAGAGCAAACTCAAGCAAAACGACGATAATGTTAAATTTGTTCGTTCTTCTTTTTCTTTTCTTTTTCTTCGTTTGTTCTTTTAATATAGTGCATGCCTAACCTACTAAATTGTACGTTCATTGGTCAATTTGATTTGACGAAAAATGTAGTAAATCCATTTTTGACAAACATTGTGTGCGCAAACAACCATACTCGTAATCATTATTAGATGCAAAGACGAGAACGACCATACAGATTTCTTTCTCTCTTGTCTCTCTTATTCTACAATCATCAATGTCATCGATTCTTTTTTTTTGGAAGAATATTTCAAAGTAGGCCTAATAATCAGCAACAATAGTACGGCAAAACCAGATACAAAATGTAAGAATATAGCTACAAATAAAAGAACAACAAAATTATTCTTTGTATTATAGTTATACCATCTTGCTGCGGTTTGTTGGTAAACAAACGACTTCACCGTAACACCTGGACTAAAATTATTTATTTCTGTTTCAGCTTTTGCATGATATGATTCAAACGTCTTCGCTAGCTAAACTTTCTTTTAATATCGAAACATTAATTGCGTTTTTTCATATATCTTTTCAAAGAGTTTTCGGATGCAGCGATAGATATTTCTTTCGAGTAACCATCCCAAGAATGCAGTAGTTTTGTAGAGTAGTACGAATCCGATATTTTCCTATATATTATTCTTCTAGTCAAAAAAAAGTACAGAAAGATCGTTTTACTCATTTCACTTGTTTAAAGTTTGCCTGCATGTGAAATAGTGCATGCGTATCTACAATTGTAAATAAGTTTATTTCTTGTTACTAATTATTAAATTCACACTTTTTAAATAATGCAACAGTCAAACCAAAAGGAAATTGTTTTATGCGTCTGGCAACTTTGAGTACTAACTGGCGTATTTTGTCAGGAAAACCTCAGAAATACTGAGTTTTAAATTAAAAATTTAATATCCGCGTTATTATTTATTTTACATTACAATATGTTAAGTAACATATCATCATAATTTATATCTTGCAGACAGCAGTAAAGAGTAATATTTTCACTCGAAAGTCATGACAGGTGCAGTATTCATGTTTTCTCTTTATTACAGTATATAATATTGTATATCATATTTTTAAGCAAAATTTTTTCCATAAATATTCTACTTTTCATTATTCTTGGAAGTAATCTGAAGAGACGTTGTGATATCATCTAAAGTCCAGTTCATTTATGTGTTTGATGCGACTCTTGAATGCTTGATAGGTTGTAGTTATTGTCAGGGATGTGGTGATGGGAAGGATGCACACTCTCCTAGTTTTAAAAAAATGATCAGTATTTGTTCAAAAATGGTTGCAGCTACATCTAAGTCTAGACGATCAAGACGGACGTTATCAAATTGATTATAAAGCAAGTCTACAGAACTTGTGACCACTAGTTCTCTTCTAAGGAATCAGTATATTGTGCTGTCAAATTAAATATTATTCTTAGAGTTGCATTATAGCAAAAATTCACTAACGTTCGGTTAGATTGCATTTTTGCCTTTTGGAACAAAATTTTGACAGTTAATATAAATTGTAAACAAAATAGATTGTGAAAGGAGTATGCCTATATTGTTTTATGAGCTATCGTCTCTCGAACGTCTTATTTTCTATTTTTCAACATATAAACTTTTATCATTAACAATTTGACTAAGATTTTTTATACCATATACGTTTAACCCTGCAATAAACAAGTGAGCTCAATTCGTTATCGCTTTTTTTCTTCAATTCATATATTTTGTATTCTTTGTATCGAAAATGTGCCTTTTAAGGGCGCAACGTTTCATATATACACACATGTACGTACATACATAGTTATTTTCTTTGTTCGACATTATACTAAATTGTATGTACCATAGAATAGACAACTGCCAATATTCAGAAAAAACTCCCTGCATTACACTCTTCTATTTTATTGTGTGCAACAAAGTGAAGGAAAAAAAAGCGAAGAAAAAAAAACGCTTTTTTTTCTCTTCATTCTACAAAAAAAGCAGTAATTTTGTCTACATATAGTTTTTTTCTGTCAAAGTATTTCTGTAAATATTGATGTGAATATGTATATACCACACGCCCATCGACGAAAGTTTGTGTCGACTAGTTGAAAAGAAAAGAGAAAAAAGAAAGTGAATGGAACAAATATGTGCGGAGAAAACGTGTGAGTAGAGTAAAAATATGAATAAAGAGAGTGGTTTATTTCATATCAATCTTTTTTCTTCTGGTGAAACTAACGATGGTTGCGTATTACTTTTCTAAATACGCTTTTTCTCTTGTAGTGGTGAAAAATACTAGGATGTAAGTGGCAGAGTATAGAAATAATGTTCACAAATCGTTACGTTGTCCATACCACTATTTTTGCCACAACAAGCCCAAAATATCTGTTTTGTCACAGAGAAATGCTTGTGGTTATTTATTAAACAAAGATACAATCCTTCATTTGATTGTAATCCTTTCTCTACAAAAAAATCTAGAACGTTTTCGAACGCAAACGACTTCCAGAACAAAGTGTTAGTAATTCAAGCCAAAATAAACAGAAAACCGAGGGTTAAATTTTTATTGTCTACCACTAGGCATGCACCAATTCTAACTTTATCAACTTCGATCAAATCTACGTCCAATTAATTGGAATTAGTGTATGCCTGGCACTACTCTGCCGATTAACACTGTAAATTTGATAAAAAAGTCCGTGATTTGTTCACCTACTTTTCTCCATATCACATACAAAAGTTCGTTGCATCATTGAATAAGGTCCGTGAAGTATGTAATCAGAAGCTTTTCAACGCGGAAGCTGTCAGTCAGCTTGGTGAAATTCGGAGTAAAGTGCATGAAAAGTCAGGGAGTTGACAGACAGCTTCCGTGTTGAAAAGCTTCTGATTACATACTTCACGGACCTTATTCAATGATGCAACGAACTTTTGTATGTGATAGAGAGAAAAGTAGGTGAACAAATCGCAGACTTCTCTTTTTTCAAACTTACACTTATGAGAGCATCCCAAGAACAATTTCCGTTTACGTACGCTGCCTGTACATACAGGCAAGCCGCTTGCATGAGATGGATACTTTAAATCACGACGATTCTTTTTCTTTCTTTTACAAATTTTGACTGGTTATTAATCATTACCTATTATAAACAAAAGTTGCAATACAATGCGCTTCGATGTTTTATTATACTTGTGTGGAGCCTGAGATAAATACAGCGAATCAAGCATGTCTGTATGTAAAAATGGAATGGTCTTCGAATGGTCGGAAAAGTCGAGTCTGTTCTGGATGAAAAAAATATTTGCAGCACGCTTCTAAAAAGAAGTAGAAAACATTGAATTCTAGATAAAATCTAATTTTTAGATAAATTTGAACTCAAACATGAATGGATTTTGTCTGACAGAAAGAGTTGATATTCACTGCGTCATTAATCGATTCCAGGTCATTTTTCATCCGGACGAAATTCTATCGGTTCGCATGCTCAATATATCGCTGTTTTCTGAGATCAAAATAGAAAAAACTTCTACCCGCGCAATTGAGCTATTATCTACAAATAATGGTAAAGTTTTTCTTATGCTTTCATTAGCAATAATTATCTCCAGAATATAATTTTCATTTGAAATAATGTTTTCTGCTATATGTTCAATTCTAAACGCAACTATTACCTTTAATGACACTATGCCATACGGTTTGCTGTTTAAAATCGAACAATGTTAGTAAATTTCCACGAATGGATCCGCACAAATGTTGAATACTTTTTGAATTATTATTTTTATCCATTCAATTCAAGAGTAGACCAACAGAATAGTCGGTCAACGATTTCTACCCCAAAAATGTAGGAGGAAACCACGCGTTCGACAATTTTTAAACAAGTGATCTCGAAAAGAAATCAGGCAGTTCAGATTAGCATAAAAGTTGGTGAAAAGCTTTTCGTTTATGAGGTAATGCATAAGTTGTTCCGTATGTCGTATTTAATCGGGTATTATCTTAAAAACTATAATAGCAATCAACTGAAGTCTCGTAGCACGCGCACTGTCATGTTGAAGAAGTAGAACAGGCAAAGTGTTTGGAAGGGTAATCTGAAAATGTCAGAGTGGCAACATTTTTGTTCTGCATTGTTTTGTTATTTACAACTACACCCTTTCTCGAAGTTATTTAAAAGAGTATCCTTCCTGCTACTTGTGATCTGTTGAAATTTGTAACAAGACCACAAAAATCTTTGCGAGAAAGATACATCACTGAAAAACATCGAAAGAACTGCAGTTTGATAGCTGGAAAATAGAGTGCGTAACTGTTTTCACGTAAAAAATCAATCTCAAGCAGGTTATTAAGATCAGTGATGATGTGAAGATGGTTTTATAACAATTTTTGAAATACGGCGGTTCCACAAATGTATTAAGTGGTATATCATGTTAAGATGCGTTCTGACAACTAATTGTAGATCTATAAATCAAGCCGTAATTATTAAGACACAAAGGTTGTCTGCCTTTAGCCACGAATAACTGCCACTAATAGTGGTTAAAAGGAGGATTGCTAAACATTTTGTCACAGATAAGAAAATGTGTGGAGACACAATATGGCGGGTGAGAAATTAGAAGAGTCAAGAGAACAAAGTAACAAGGTATCACTCGCTCGGTCCCTTGACTTTAGGGAATTATATATACAAAAGATCCTTCATGACTTTGAATCCAAGATAAAACTCACGTCCCCAGAGGTCTAAAAAGATTTTTGAATTGAAATCAATGTTCACGCCTCTCTCTGATCGGCGGTCGCACCCAGGAAGAGCGAGAAATGTTGTGAACTTCTCTGCTTCCACGAAAAAGCACACAATCTAACATAAAGCTAAAGCGCTTTCTCGACACACACACAGACAGACAACTATTTTGTAAGACCCTAGACTAAACTGAACGGAATAAATTCATAAGAGAGAAGAATAAAAAAGGCTATCGTTACTTTCTCACTGAAATAGGACGAACCATTGAGCAAAGGCGATAAGGTAGCCCTTAACTAAGTCCCAGCATTTCGTGTTAGCGTATCTTAACCCAGCATAACTGAGAAATGTTGTGAACTTCTGTGATTCCACAGAACAGGCGCACAATGTAAGGGCACTTCCATGCAGATCCGCCCACCATTACATGACCTCACAGCCACGAAGATATCAATATCATCTTCGAGTAGAACTTAAAAAGTTAGCGGTAGAACATTAGGCTCCTTGTTCAAAAAAGCATATGGAAGATAGTTTTCCAGAGGTTCACAGTTTTAGGCACTTTTAGCAATTTCGTCTCAAACCCAAATAAAACCCTTTGAGTACTGTACACTACAATATAGAGGCACAAAGCCTGACTAAAATAGCGAAAGAATTCGTCCGATACCTATCGGTATTTTTGAACAGTGATCGATTTAGACCAAAAAATTGGAAAGTTTGAGCTCATAAGTTTCAATATCTCCTCGAAACTTTTTTCTAATTATTATCAGAATAGCTATACGAAATCGCTGTAGCCGATTTTTAGGCAAACGTCGTCTGCATTCTCAGGTTGAGCCTCGAAATTCATAAACCATCGATCGTCCTTTATTCATTTAAGCACGCTCTTTACTCGTTTTTTCACTTTTCTGCGGGCAAATCTTTCTTTTATCATAATTTTTTTATTTTCGCTGATTTAAATCATAATAAACTAAAAAAGCATCACTAAGTAAATTTTGACATTAGATTTATAGAGATCTTTTTTGGCACATTTCTGTTGGCGGAAATTCGAACTAATGCACGTGAACAATTTGTGATAGGTAAAAGAAAAAGGGAATCGGAAAGCAATGAACCTACCGCCATGGTCGATGACGTCATAGCTTTTAGTCGTCAGAAGCTATCTTTTCTGTGGCAAAATTTTATTCAATGAGATCTGTTGCAAATAAATACTATTTATTACAGCTATTCGTGCTATTGATTTGGTCTGGAAAAAAATTAATAGAAAAACAGTGCATTTGTATGTTAAAAAGAACACTTAACCAATCACGAGTTCCATGGTTTACTGCTGTGTTTTGCGCACACACAAACACACAGGCAACTAAAACTATTTTGTAAGACCCTAGACTAAAGTCAAGGGAAAATCAGCTAAAATAAGAAAATTATGATAAAAGAAACGATTTGCCCGCATAAGTGAAAAACCGAGTAAAGAGCGTGTTTAAATCAATAAACGACGATCGATGTTTTACGAATTTCGAGGCTCAACCTGAGAATGCAGACGACGTTCGCCTAAAAATCGACTACAGCGATTTTGTACATGTGTGAACATATATTACTAAACGTGTGTGAATATTCTTTTCTCCATCTGCTATCTTGCTTTCTTCTTTCTTCTTTTACTAGATCTTTCTATTGTTATCACAATATGCGTAGCTCTTATTTTCTCTATCGCCGATAACAATGGGGCTTGTCTCTATTTCGGTGGGTGGAGATAGTATAAATTGCTGATTCCTTTCTTTATTTTCAGATAAATAGCTTATATCAAATGCGAGAGAAGAGAGCATACCACTTGTCAGTCCGTCCACTACGGAGTGAACCGGAGTGAAAGTTCACTCCGCGGAGTGGCGGAGTACGGTGTTTCCCCCTTCGATAGAACCAAGGGGAAAACACCGTACTCCGCTAACTCCGGCATTCCGCGGAGTAGCGGAGTGACCCTGCAGTGAATGCAGTTTGTGGTGTTATTTAAAATGAAACTCTATAAGTAACTTAATTTCACATCGAAAAATTACTAAGACTTTTACTGAAAAATGAAAATCAATGAAAACTTCTGAAACATACATCGTTCAACTCAGTTTTTGACCCTGATTCCCAATATAATGTTTGAATTATATACAAGTTGAGTTCTGATGAAGAAACAGTGAATTAAGGGCAGAATTTTTACTTTTTTGCTCCTAATTTAGAAAAAATGAATTTTCTCAACAGGAAAGTAAAATGTAGAAAAAGGCGATGATTATTATTAAAGCTCGTACAATAGCAGTTCTAATGAAGTAAAAAGGTCGGCTTCATCTCTTCACAAAAAAAACCTAGATCGATGTACGAAAGAAACATGTACCATTTTTGATGATCTGATCACCGAAGCCATGCTCATCGAATTTTAAGGTTGAAGTCAAGTAAATATCAGTTTTATATTCAGATTTTAATGCTGAATCTAAAAAATATCGTTTGAAAGGTTGAAAAGAAGTCTGAATGGAGAAAAATGAAGTTTATGAAAAATTAACGGTTTTGAAAGAACATGAAAAAATAGATGTTTCAGATTTTTCTACTGTAAAACACTTTTTTGCAACACTTAAAAACCACTTTTTTCTTACTCAGGTCATCGCGCTCTATTCAACCATGTATGACTCAACTAGGAAAAAAATTCAACTTTAACTTTGAGTTGCGTGCACCTTACAGTTTATTCTATTTATTGTGTACTGCAAAAACCATTCACAAGAGCTTCTTGCTTTCACGTAGAAATCGGTGGTTCTCCACAAGAAGCTGTTGTTATCGTGAAGAAGTCGGTGTTTCTGCGTAAGAAGTTCTTGCCCAAGAAGTTCTTGTTTTGCCGAAGAAATCGATGCTTCTCCACAAGAACTATACGTTCTTTTGATTAAGAACTTGGTGTTTAGGTGAAGTTTATGTTTTTTTTGAAGAACTCGGTATTCCACCACAACAAGTTCTTTTTTCGTCAAAAACTGAGTGCTGTTCCGTAAGAAGTTCTTCTTTCCTACTGAACAAATCCCTGTTTCTCCACAAGAAGTTCTTGTTTTCGCGAAGAAATCGGTGTTTCTCCACAAGAACTGTACGTTTTTTCATTAAGAATTCGGTGTTTCTCTGCAGGAAGTTGGTTTTTGTCCTGAAGAAATGGGTGCTGCTCCCTAAGAAGTTGTTTCCACCTGAACAAATCAGTGGTTCTCCACAAGAAGTTCTTGTTTTCGTGAAGAAATTGGTGTTTCTTCACAAGAACTGTACGTTTTTTTGATTAAGAACTCGGTGTTTAGGTGAAGTTTATGTTTTTTCTGAAGAACTCAGAAATGGGTGTTTCTCCATAAGAAGTTCTTGCTTTTTCCTGTAGAAATGTTCCACACGAACTGTACGTTTTCTCCCGAAGAATTCGGTGTTACTCCATAAGAAGTTCTTGTTTCTTCCTAAGGAAATCGGTATTGCTCCGCAAAAAGTTTTTGCGCACATGATTTTGAATCGACTACAGGAACATATTCTTATCATTTCTTTCACGTCAATGAAAAGGAGAGAAACAGAAAGTTCTTTCGTAAGGTGTTTTACAAAAAGCGGATGTAAATGTAAATCTTTGAATATGTTTGATTTAGTCTTTTAGATTTGATTGGTAGTGTGGCTTTCATTATAGTACATCGATGCAAAATAATATAAACTTTATAAATATTGTATTTATAAATAGCCGATAAGGAAGAACTTGCCATCGGCAACTGAAAGCAGACACTTTTTCGTCTTCAAAATACCTTACCGCACATAATATACTATTATTAACTTAATCTTCATTATCGCTCTCGTCACTGTAATCAACTGGATTTATTAACGAAAGTATGCGATCTAGTTGTTGTATCATCGGATATGGAGCTGGTTTGTTGCTGTTTCTTGCAGCAACAGAATCGCAATGCGTATGTTTTAGATAAATAAACATGTCGACATTGAAAAAGGAGAGGCATAAATATAGTTCGAGTGATTTGAAACCTGCAATAGCCAGTAACTGTAATGGCACGAACTACTGTCTATTTATCCAAACAACAGTAACTGTCAATGGTTTACCACAACTTGATACTTACAGTGGTTTTGTTGCTTACTGGAACTATTATCATAATATGCTTATTCATCGTTGTAATTTTTCAACAACAATGAACATTGTTTCTGCACGACAAATAAGTGTAATGTTAACATTACAACATGTTCAAGTGGAATGAATTATCCATAGTCATTGTTAACGTACCATGGAGTTGCAGCATCATTATCATCATCGTCTTCCAGCACCAGTACCGGCAGATCAACTTCTTCTATGCCTAGCACAGCAGCCAGATCTACGAGTAGTAGCAGCAGTAGTACGCCGTCTGTAACAGCTTCTAGTTCTAGTAGTAGCACCACCGGTGGTTTTGGCTTTCATTTCAGTACAGCTCGGTGTTTTTCCACAAGAAGTGTAGGTTTTTTGATTAAGAAATCGATTATTTTCCACTAAGGGTTCTTTTTTTTCGTGAAGAAATGGGTGCTTGTTGTTTTCTCCTGAACAAATCGGTGTTTCTGTTAAAGAAGTTCTTGTTTTTCCCGAAGTAATCGGTGGTTCTTCAGAAGAACTATACGTTTTTTCCTGTAGAAATCGTTGTTTCTTCATAGGAAGTTCGTGTTTTCGTGAAGAAATGGGTGCTTCTCCGTGAGAAATACTTGTTTTCTCCTGAACAAATCGATATTTCTCCACAAGAAATTTCTGTTTTTTCTGAAGACCGCGATGTGTTTCCACAAGAAGTTGTTGTTTTTCTCGAAGCAATCGGTGTTTCTCCACAAGAAGTTCTTTTTTTTCGCGAAGAAATGGGTGCTTCTGGTTTTCTGCTGATAAATCGGTGTTTGTCCAAAAGTAATGGCAGTAGTACTTTTTTTGCTTACAGAAAGCTCGAAAAGATTTTCTTTTTTATAAACAGATAGAGCATCTTTTGCTCTATCTTTCTATGCTATTTGATCACTATTCATCGAATATCATAGTAATAAAATTATCATAAAAAAGCTTTTTGCTGAAACCTTGCTGGTTATTTTAGATCGTAACGTGTGGAGCACTTTTGAATTTCATTTTGTCTTTTTATCATTTTCTCGTCGTTTAACAGATTTTATTAGAAAAACAAAATATACCACAAGATACAGCGTGAAAAGCTCTACAATTTATAAGCGTCTACTTATTTCACAATTGCATTCTTTTCTTTTCAGAAAGAGCGAAACTCCGAATAACTAAATTTCTACGTTGCAAAAACAGGACTTTTTTTTGGTAAAAGCCGTATTCGTTTTTGCGCATGTCATCTTTTTATAGCTGTTCTTTGTAAATTGTAGAGCTTTTCACGGTGCATCTTCTAGTCTATTTTGTTTTCCCAATAAACATATCAAGTATACAAAATATTTCAAAAACCCGTTTTTCGGACGGTTTCTTACAGTATTTCTCGAAAATATTCGCTCCCAAACCCGTGAGAAAATGAGATCAATAGTTCATCACATAGAACTCGTCGCGCTCCATCCAGTGGTGTACCTCACACGGATACATCTCAATGTCGATCGTACAAAATATTTCAAAAACTCTTTTCTCGGGCGGTTTCTCACAGTATTTCCCGAAAATAATCGCTGTCAGATCTCTGCCAAATGAGATCAATAGTTCATCACATACAACTCGTTGCGCTCTATCAGATGGTAAACGATTGTTATTTTGTGTTACTAACGAACAAGCAGTGATTTTATGTATATATCTATCTGCATTATTGATTTTTATCGTAAAGTATGAATTTTCGGCACCGGGTGGGACAGATTCTACTATTCTCATACCTGAGAATGTTGTATTTCTCACGCGCAAAATGATCCAGTGGTATTTTGTCATCATCTTCACCCTCAGAAATATTTTCACTTTCATCATCCTCACCATAATAATCATTGTCTTCGTTCCCACTACTACTGCTTGTATCTGATTCATTGTCAACGTCATCATCAATCATTGTGTTATCAGTTACATTGCTTGATGGTCGTAAATTATTCGATATATATGTGGACAACTGTTTTAATGTATAAATTTTATTTTGCTTTAATAATTTACACATTTTTAAATTATCAACCAATACTTTTGCTGTTTCCTACGCACTTAAAATAACTTTTTCTACATCATCTGTTGTTACATTGTCGATATTATTATGCTTGCTGTTATTTAAATTTCGATTGTCTTTCAAATGTTTGTGATGAATTGGAAATAATAAACGATTGCATTATCGTTGACTGTTTCGAAACATTTAATTGTATTCAATATGGATAACTTTGGGGCACGCTTAAGGGGGACGGGGGGTCCCCCCATTTAGATTTTTCTCTAACATTCCCAGTTTGTAGAGGACACTTCGAAGTATATATCTTGAAGTTTTTTTGGCTTACTGACATTATTTGGCTGAGAAAAAAATTAATTACTTAAAAAAATATTGTTAAATTTTTGAACAAGGGATTATTATTAAAAAAATTCCTGTCCATCCTCCATTCATCACAAAAGCTTGCTTCTTGCCTAGATCGATAGAGAAATGTGTGGAGAATATTTATTACGAGAGAATATGCAAGAACTTTTGTTCTTTCCTTCCTGGTATTGACTAATTAGTACTAATTAACGTTAATTTAGCCTACTCTACTAGCATAAAGTCTTATTTGTAAAATAGTAACGCAACGAAAAGATTCAAGCAATACCTCATCTGACAGAGAATTTCACGGGCTACAATATGGACTACTTTAAACATTTTAGAATTCGTTTTTGGTCGCTCGGCAAGTCTGTTAAGTCGAAAATTTAACAATATTGTGTAAGTGATTAATTTTTCTCAGCCAAATAATTCCATTAAGCCGAAAAAACTTCCGAACATACACTTCGAAGTGTCCTCTACGAACCGGGAAGGCTTGAAGAAAAAATTCAAAACTTGAAAATATCGCTGATTTTTGGCTCACTGAAGATTTTTTTGCCTAACCTTACGGCTAGTTTCGGCCGAACCAAGCATTTTGGAGCAAAACTCTGAGTGCAAAAGTTGTTCAGAATCAAATTCTGCAGTCCCTCACGAGAGCATTTTTTAAAATTTTCTGTTTTTGGTTTTTAAATTAAATTTTACGGTTTTTCAAATCCTAAAATTTCATATTTTTCAATTTAAAAAGCAAAAACAGAAAATTTTAAAAAAAGCTCTCATGAGGGACTCGCTTCGAGCGAAACTAGCCGTAAGGCTTTTTTCAAAATACTTTTAGCTCTAAAATTTCCTCGAGTACGTGAAAGTTAAATTTCTCCGTCAAACTTCATTTGGGAACGATGTAAAGTTTTTCTCCTTATACAAATTAATGTTCTCTATCGAACTACGCTAGAATCAACTCTTCATATCAAAAAATGAAGTTTTTA